>BOPP01000552.1:0-25572 GCA_017312745.1 Gryllus bimaculatus | reverse complement strand
ATATATATTATATATATATATATATATAATATATATATATATTATACTTGTTGAATCGTAAGCGAACCCGTTGCTATTCCGTAGAACGTAGTAACTACCAGAGAACGGAAAACTCACAATTCTAAAGTCCTCAGACTTGTCCCTTTCCCATTACGCTATTTCCCATAAATGGTACGCCTGTAAACCTGTGATGGTTCTGATCCTAAGTCAGATTTGAAATAGAGCGATTCGTATGCGGAACTGCAGGCGCATCCGTCCTCCGCGCTTGTCCAGATCCCATTATAGAAACGCCAAGACAAGAGATAAGAGTTCTGAGCATAAGCGTTCTGGGCAGAAGCTGAGAATTGTGAACTGCCTAGGTCATGGGATCTACCGAACATCGAGGACCGTAAGCATGTCAATTTATATTCCGGAAATTCCGGGCCATAGTGGGGTCGGAATAAAGTCACCAATCGCTCTTTTGAATCCATTGTTATATGTGGAGATTTTAACATTGATTTTCTGGTCGAATATTGCGAGAAAGAGCAGCTTCTCAATTTAATTCATTCCTTCAGTTTAGATATTCCAATAAATGTGTCTACACGAATCACACTAAATTCAAAGAAGGCAATCGATAAAATAATATATAACAAAACCATTACTCGATATGAAATTGAAACAAATGTTTCGGATACAGAAATCACGATGCACAAACTCTTACAATTAGAAGATATGCGAACACTGACACAATAAATAATACACGTATGAATAGATTATTTACTAAAAGTAAAATAAAAATTTTCATCAATTACCTATTGCAAGAGTCATGGAACGCGGTTTACAATACTGATTGTTGGAATATTTATGTACATTTATATTAGAGAAATTGTATTTACTGACATCTATAGGATTACTATGTAACTAGTGAATGTATGTATATAAGTGTACGAACGATGCGCATTCGTTGATTCTTGTCCTGAAGATTGAGCTGTATGGACGTAGCATGCACACACTTCAGTAAACAGAGTGCGTAAGTCCACGTGTTCTTATTTTATTTAACACTGCTGATACAAACGATAAAAACAATTCTTTTTTTCAACGCTTTCATTTCATTTTAAAACTGCTTTCCTCTTCACAAGAGAAAATTAAATATTTTACAGTAAAGCAATTCTTGGATAACACAAGGGTTTGGGATATTATGTATAAAAAACGAATTCCTTTTTTCATTTCTAAGCATCATGACGTATCTCAAGGTTTCCTCCTCTACTTTAAAAAAAATACTATCATTGTTAAGAAAGGTCATATGGTAGGCTAAAATAATGAAACATGACCAGGATATGTTGAACTCAATAAAACGAAAGCCATGTGGAATATAGTAAAAAATCGACAAAATCAACTAGAAACCTTATAGTGAATGTTGTTTTAAAAGATAACGATAGAAATGTGAACGATCCGGCAACAGTGGCTAGTCTCTTTAACCAATAGTTTCCAAGAATTGCTGCCGATCTCAGAAAGGGTCTTCAGCCACAAAATTCAGGTTCAGACGTTGGGCGGCACGTTGTAGTTTGTCAACATGTTGTTCAGGTGTTAAGTGAAGTGAAGACGTAAAAATTATAAATAAATAATCAGAAGACGTGAACAGTGTAAATAAATAACCAAGACCAGCGAGTCGTGTGTAAGGAAATAACCGAGTGAACAACACGACGATTGTGCAACCTGCAATCTGTAAATAAATCTAGTATTTTTAGTGTATCATTAAGAAGAAAAATAAACCGTTGTTCAAATATTACCTGTGTGTTTCAATTCACCACCAAGAAACGGTACAGTATGAACAATATTGAAATGAATATGCGCATGATAAATTAATAGCTCTAAAATTAGTGTTATTTTATCTCATATCGACGTAACTTCTTCAAGAAGAATTGTGTTAACACTCGTTAAGAGTATGCGTTTATATATTTATTATAATGAATGTACTTTCATGTTCATAAAAGAGTTTCATTTGATGTACTTGTATTTGAAAGTATTACTACATCTGATCTATGACGACCGCCATTTTCTACGTCGTAATTTTGCTAGGCCACTCCATCCATTGAGATTTGCTACGGTTGGTTGTGAGGCTCCGCCTGCGAGTTGTCATCATTGCAAGACCTGCGTAAGCCTTGCGGAAACTGGATTTGGCCTCAGACGACTGCATTCAATATTTCATTTCAAAATTGTATCATTACGTTATTGACGAAACATTGCGAAAACTAACTCACGATTTTCCAGAGTTATAGTTTCTATTAAATGATTGGTATTTTTTACATTACTATCTAATTTTATACATCGTATGGGTTTCAGAGTTTTTAGTTAAAACATTTTTACAGGTGGTGATGGTTCTGCGAGACGACAACTCGGCGTTTTTGCTAAAGACTACAAGAAATTAGGATTTAAGTATGATATAAATCCAGCTCTGGATTTTACAGAAACACCACCTGGAATGTTGGCTCTTGACTGCATGGTTTATTTTGCACGTAATCATCCCTGTGATTACACTAAGGTAAGTTTCTTTGTTATTGTTTTACTTATATTTGATGTACGTACAATTAGTTCAGTTCACAAATTGACAACTCAAATTAATCAACAATTGTGATAAAATTTCAGAACATTGCATTAATAAAATTACCCGCCGTGCATTTCTGCAAATTCTCAAATCGAATTAAGAGCCATCTTCTTTTAACAAATCACATTTCAAAATACACAATTCACATTGATACAAAGAATACTGAGAAAAACAATGACTTCTTGGCTGCCCGGGTGACGTCGCGTCGTTGGCTGAACATTACGCCAAGAAATACGCGGCGTCATCCGGACAACCAAGAAGTGACAAACTCGAGCTGCGGAAGCTTACGTGTACATACGTTACTCACACGTCTGAAGTAAAAACTATCATGTGGGTATTTGGCTTTACTGTGGTTCAGTATCGAAATGAATCTTACTCAAAATCATTATATAACATTATACATGCGTATACTAACTTATGACCAATTAAGCACCACAGACAAAGAAACAAGCTTGAACAAATAATCTTGCTTCTATTTTAATGTTTTAAATCTCGCATAATGGTAAATTTTACTCTATTGAAATCCATCAGATCACAGGAACGGCTATTAAATATAAAAACTATGTATATCAATCCTTCAGTGCATTTAGTGAGTATTTTCCCTTTAACATTAAAGGCGTGTCCTTTCATGATACCTTCTGTTATGTTTCTTTTCTAATGGTAAAGAATGGTCCATAAGCCATGAAATGTTTCCTTATTTTTCAACTTTTCTGCAGGTAGTCGTTTCTTTCCACTAAGTGGGCCTTCGAGTCCCGGTTGTCTGTTTCCCTTCCTTTCTCTTTCAACTCATAGTAAACACATTTATGTTGTTGGAATTTATTTCTTATCACTCCAGACGTCATTAATTACTTTTCAAGAGATAGAATTCATGTCCACATAATATGTAATAAAGAGATTTTTGCGTGGGGATTCTAGGAACGGATTTACTCATAAATGGCAAACTATACTACGGAAAAACCAAAAATGATCCTAGTGCTAAAGATTTTGCGTCGAATTGGTGAAGGATTTGTTAAATCATTATTCACTGATTGTTATAACTTTACAACTGATAACTTTTTTATTTCTAAGAGTTTTTTGTGACTCTTACATCCATATTCCTGGGTGATTTTGTAATGGAGAAGAAACTAACATACGGCCTAACAATCAGGAAATGCCATTGAACTGTGAGATTATAACGGTAGATAATTATGTTGTAAAATGTTTGGACTCCATGGAAATTGTTTTTGTATCATACAAGCCCAAACATTTCACTTAGAAAGTACGAGACGATGTTGGTGGTGGAGTTTGAGCTTGCGAGCCCCCTTGATCCTGAGAGCTATGCCAACGCTAGCGTAGCTGGTTGGGCTTCCCTTGTTAGACAGGTCGAAGGGGAGGGATCAGGCGCAGGAGTACTACAGAAACGGATTTAAGGCCAGAAGAGGAACAACAAGAAGTCGCTGACGAAGACCTCAGACATGGCTAAGACGACCTCCAAAGGGTAGGCAGAACTCTCAGCCTTGTGCAGGCAGTCTGCGTATGGATGGCGACGAGCAATTTTTCCCAGCTGGATTGAAAGCTGTGAGACGGCAGCCCCATCAGTGAGCTTAACCTTCGCTCTTAACGCGGCTAGAGAATTTTGTACACACTGACAATCTTCACAATATTCAGCCAGACTGTTCTAAGGAAACGACTAAAGCATTAAAATGACATACGATTTGGTATTACGGATCGAACAAATATTGCCACTTGGAGAGGGTTGGAAAATGAGCTAGATTTTAAACTAATCGAGAAAGAACTTGCCATCGCTGTCATGACAAACCAAGAACAAAAACACTAAAAGGCATAAAAAATCTAAATAGTAAACAATGATAAACAGCGGAGTGCCTCAAAAGACACGTGCGAGTGGTACGGTTGGTATTTTGTCAGTACAGAATGGAAAAATAAAATATCTGAATACTCCTTTATAAATGAAAGAATTGTCACTTATAAATTTAAAATAGATAGGGTACTTAGTAATAATTGGTGTTTACGCCCCTTAAGACGGAAGAAAAGAGAACTCCAAAGACTTCTATGACGATCTGTAAAGAATTAAATGAAGTAAATAAAAGGTATCATGTTCTTATTTGTGGTGATTCAAATGGAAGGGTAGGCAATATTCCAATTCCAGAAATCGTTGGCACACCACATTAATAGAAATGGAGATGAGCTTAGACAGTGTGCAACCCTTAAACCAACTGAAAATAACGTATACTTTCTTCGGAAAAAAGGAAATTCATGAATTTACATAGAGTGCCAGAGGCCACATATCATTAATAGACTACATAATATCAAATAATAAAATCTGCAAGCAAATACTAAATGTTCGAGTAAATCGAGGAAGTGACATTTAGTCTGACCACTATTAAGTCATTGCAACTCTTACAACGATTGCAAAGTGGAAGAAATTTAGAGCCTTTAGAAGTCTTTAGAGTAAGTTTCCTCGAACAACAAAGTATTAGAAGATTGTATCAAATTAGGCTATAAGAAAATCTTTTAAATTTTGCAACTGATGACGATGCAGGTAGAGAATGGCAAAATATGAAACACTGCGTAGAGTTGGCAGCCAGTGATGCAATAGGGAAGAAAAAGAAGTTCAGGAGAAGAAAAGGATTAAGAATATGGAACTAACATATAGCCATAGCAGTGAAAGGTAAATAAATAGCATACAAACAAATTCTTGGTAATCGTTTACAGGAAGCTGGAAAATAATATAAACAAAAAAATCATACCAAACTCATAAAATCTGCACATCAAACATGGGATAATATAACAAACATATAAAACGACACATATGGAATGCAAATGATTGCATTCAAATTTATCACTGAATCAAACAGAAAATACATCTGAATCAAACAGAAATTATGAAGATATAATTGATGAAGAACATTGGAAATCACATTATAAGAAACTTTGGCTGGCAGAAACACCTAATATCAGAAAGGCTGAACCTACCATAATACTCTTGATTCTATATCTTGGATGAACTACACGCAACACCAAAAAGTATGAAAACAGAAAATCATGTGATATAGATGGTAATAATGCGTAACTTCTTAAAAACGTAGATACTCTATGTGAATTCAGACTATTTCATTTATACAATAAGTTCTGGCAATGCTGCAAAGTACAGAACACCTAGAAAACATCAGATGTCTCTGTATAGAAAGGGTCAGAGATACGAATGTGAGAACTACAGGGACATTATCCCTCTGAATACACCTGACAAAGTGTATACAAAAATAATTAACACTCGCCTTAAAACATAGCAGAAGTTCAAGATGGATACCGGAAGGGGCGCTCATGCAGTAAAATTTTTATTATTAAAATAATTTAGAAAAAAATGACGAAGGCTATCTTGAAACTCATTTAGCTTTCATTGAATTCGAAAGATCATGTGACAGTTATCAGAAATAAGTTATGTAGCATAATTGAGAATAACGGTTTCCCAAACACCTACTGGAAGTTCTAAAAACTATGTAATGTGGCATCACTGAATTTTGGTGGTTCAAATTTATTAAAATACGGGTTCTTCCTTCTTGCGAAATGCGACGAAAACGTGACGGAATCGAGAGCTTTGTTCATTTTGAAGACGCCATTCAGGCGGCGATTTCTCTTGCACTCGCCCGCCCCTTTCTTTGTGAGCGTCTACGGTATATGCACGCAGCGCTCTCAGGGACATCATCCCCTCTGTTTACAAAGGGCTAGTGCCTGCAAAAAAGGCAGCTGCACCCTTCGCCCATCCCTCGCACTCGCCTGCCCTCCGAACTTTGCGACGATTAACCGACAGTAATGGAAAGTTTTGGGCCACCGATGACGATAGTGTACGCAGCGGAGCTACGTGGATTTAAAATCAGTATGAGAAACAAGGATGGAGATAATAGAATTGTCGAGAAGAAACCCCTAAGGCACCTTAGATCTTCTATGATTGGCCGAGGTTCATGTGCGGTGTGGTTCGCTTAAGCCAATGGCCATCCATTAAATTTCAGAGCGATCTAGAAATTTCTGGAACAAAAGGGTGGGGAGAGTAGAGGTGCTGGCTGCAGAAACTTATTTCTCAGTTGAACTGTCGTGAGAAGCACTTATCGTAGGGCTGTCGCAAGAAAGATTTCTCGTTTGATTGTTGTGAGAAGCATTTCCCTCTTTTGACTGTCCGTCGTGAAATCAGTGGCGATAGGAAATATCCAAATTTTCTGATTCTATTCTCATAGACGACGCTGAAAGAAAGAAACAAATGGTTTTTTGTCATAAAATTTCTGCTTGCGTAATTCCATGATAGAAAAACAGTTATTGATCTGGCATAAATTGCGTAAAGCTGCTCACGGAACACTACTAGTCCGGTGAATTTTACAAAGTGTGGTGAAAATTCAGAATGATTAGAAGGAACATGAACTCTGAACTACTAATTCGATATTGAAGTGCGCGGAGGAAGAAACTCGTTTGCGAGCCTGCTGTGAGTTGTGACGCGTGAGGGTGTGGGACCGCCCGTCAAACACTGCTACCTGCCATCGGGGTTCACACCGCCGTTTCGAGACGCCGATCCGGCCCGCCAACCTGCCGCCTACTCTACCCCATCTGCTCGAGAATAATCATCGATGATACCCCCATAGAACATGTTTCGCATTTTAAATATCTTGAATGTGAAATAAGTTATGATGCCGACAGGGACATTGAAAATAAAGCCAATGGATATCAGTCTGCGGGATAATAAATAGAACCCTCCATAATAAATCACGAAAACGAAAAAAACTGAAATTCCCCTGGAAAGTTGAAGTCTGCACCAAATATGATCTCATAAGAAATTAACATATCCAAAAACATTTGGGCATTTATAACACAAATGGACTAGAAAATTATAAATATTCTTAGAGACGTACGAAGAAGGGGCACTAATAGAATTCCCCATTTGGCAATGCTCTATCCACCCACTGACATAAGTGATGTCGGAAGACCTAAGAAAATGTGGCAGTAATAGTGGTGATAATAATGAAAAGGAATATTGTGAAGACGGAACAGGTACGTGTGCCCACTCCTGGAGGTAAAGAAAAAGAAGAAGAAAAGTCCGAACAAACAATTATTTATCTTAGCACAAGACATCAAGACCACGACCAAGTAACGACAAAAACATTAATCATTGTTTTGTAATATGCAAGAATAATTGGAGTTGGCTTCACGGATCAAAAGATCGACAATTACAAATGAGGGCATACTCGTCAATGACCAATGAGGTTATTTTATGACAATATTGACGTTGGTGCTTTGAATGCGTACGTAATCTTCACAAATATTCAAGGCTAATGCCAGTGTGCTAATGCCAAAGATGTATATGTTACTGGCAGAAGAATTTTCCAGTGCTAATATGAAAGCATGAAGGAGAAACCATAATACTCTCAAAAGAACCCTGCATGGTCTTCTGGCCTTCGGGATTCGCTGGAACACAAGTTTGAAAGCCCTGTAGATCATTTTCAATGAAAAGAAAGAGGTAAGGGGAATATTAACAAATGTCAATTTCGTGGTAAAAGTGTTATAAATTATTTCTATTCAGGTCGCTAATCTTTACAGATACTATTTATGCCTCTTCGAAAACGATAGAAAACAAAATCACAGTGCTTCATGTGCGAAAACAGACTTTTACCAGAACATTAAAATTCAGTATTATGTGCTACAGTGTAAAATTTCTTATTTTGCATAAAAAGTTTAAAATACAAGTTTATTTAATAATAAATATCATTGCATTTATTTCTTCATCCTGGCCCCAAATTAGTGTATTAGGCCTCTGATGCCAACTAAGCAGAAAGTCACAAAATCCGAGCTCCGTGCATGAAAGGTTACAAATTCCCGCCACTTGCTGTACACGCACCCGTCCTTCATGAATAAATATGAAGATTCGTCTCTGGGGTAACAAGAAGAAAATCCTGAACGGCTAAAAGGCGGATGAGACAGCCCTTGTTATGAGAGACAAGGGGATGCTGGGGTCCCCTAAGAAAGCAGCACCTTCACCCTCAACGTAGGGTTCCCCTACAACTTATTCACAAGCTCGTATAGGAACTGCCGAACGGAAATGACGACCTCAGCAATAAAGGATGAACGATTAATGAGGTCTCGGAAAGACTGCGTATAACACAATGGGATATCAGAGGATTACAAAAAAGAAATAGAATTTGAAAAACAATTGATTGAAAGGGATATAGATTTTGTAACTTTATCTGATAATAAAAAAATAAAAGATACAATACAGTTAGATAAATATATAATCTATATTGGTGTCCAATAAGTGGAGAGGGCCTCAAGCAGGAGTTGCTCTACAGATGAAAAATAAGGACCAAAACAGAATAGTATCATACACATTTATAAACGAAATTGTAACACTGCAAATTAAAATTAAAAGAGGATACATGACTATAATAGCAATATACGCCCCAAAGGAAGGAAATATAAAACAATTGAATTTTTTGAAAGATTACAAGTGGTAAGAAATAAAGATAACAAGAATGATTATCTGTTACTTTTGAGAGATTATAATGTCAAGAGTCGGAAATAATGCTATCCCTAATATAATTGGAACAGAGAGTGAACAAATTTTAAATCAATATGGACATACATTAATATAATTTGCAACTTTGAACGAATTAAGAGTAACAAATACGTGTTCCAGACACCGACATATCCATAAATACACAAGGACTTCAAGAGAATGTGCTTCTAGTGTAGAGTATGTACTGGCAAACAAGACGTGGTCTCTATCTAATAAATGACACGATAGTGTTTAGGGGCCCGAATATCTCAACAGACTATTTCCTAGTAATCTCAACATTACAACTACCTAAAAGATGGAAACATTGTTAATAAACAGGAAAAACTATAGAAACTTTCAAAGTACACCTGTAAGACCAAAGCATCAGAATGCTATATCAAACAAGATTGAATTTAAAATTACAATCTACACCAACTAGTAATAACATAAATGAAGAATGGAGAAATATTAAACAGATATGTGGGCGGCGTGCAGTGGTAAGACCACCGTTGGTGCCCGGGTTCGATCCCGGTTGGTTCTATGTGGAATTTGTGGTGGATAAAGCGGGTCCCGGTTTATGACAGGTTCGGGGTACTCCCGTTTCTCCTACCAATATGCATTCCACCAGATAGCGCCATCATTCATTCCCTACACTATCATTAACTACCATTTCCGCTAAGTACCTACGAATCACAGCGGTGCCTAGGTGATAACCAAAGATCTAGCCGAGAAGGGCTGCGACTTCCTCAGAGGGATATCGACAGGTGAGGTCCCGGTGGAGAACTAGAGAGAGGGGAAATGGCGAGGGACTGGAGGACGACCCCTCCCAAGATCCAAGACATGGATAGAAGAGAGTGGATGAAATGCCAAGCGGGGCGAGGGCACAGCTTAATGCTGGCCGCTGAGGGGAAAACAGAGTTTAGTTTATTTATTAAGTAAATACTGACCAACGCAGCATTTGAATTATTAAGTAAAAGGAAAAAGAAGTATACAAGACTGGAGTTTAGAGTTTGAGACGAAGAAATGAAACAACCAATAGATGAAGAGAAAGGAGCTTACTTACAAACATTAAAAAAAACAATTCAATTATTAATTAATTCAATTATTCAATTATCTATTGATAATATTTAAAAATTGAATAAGGAAATCTGCTCTATTGAGAAATAAATACGAGAAGTTAAACGCCAAAGCTGGGAGAGATATACAGGTGATTTAGAACACAACCTTCCTGGAAGGCAATATAATTCATATAAAATTATAAAATAATTAAAGAAGAAAAAGATACTCTAAGAATTAATCCCGCATTAGAAAAATAATAGCTAAATTATTTTAAAAACCCGAGGACGAAAGATGAAGCGGATGCAGTATTAATGGAACCCATTGACAATATAGACAACATTGATATGCAAGAACTTGAAGTACTCAAACCGAGTAAAAATAAAAAAAACTCTGCAGGTACAGATAACCTGAATGTAAAAATAATAAAGTATGCAACCCTACAGTTGAAACTAAGATTAGTAGCCTTCGTAAATACATGTTGGCATGAAGGATACGTCCCGGATGAATCAAATGAAGCATGTATATGTCATATATAAAAAAACGGAGGCAGAACATTATGTAGTCATTATACAGAAATCAGCTTGTTGAACTCTTGGTATAAAAACTATTGTAATATAATAGGAAGAAGACTTAAACAAATAATGGAAAACAAAATCTCAGAAACCCAACATGGATTTAGGAGAGGAAGAGCAGTGGCTGTATATTTACAATTACCCAATTAACAGAGCAAAGGTAAGAACAAAATCTACCGACTTTCTACGTGTTCATATACTATTTGGCTTCTG
Organism: Gryllus bimaculatus; assembly: GCA_017312745.1. Lineage (NCBI taxonomy): Eukaryota > Metazoa > Arthropoda > Insecta > Orthoptera > Gryllidae > Gryllus > Gryllus bimaculatus. The sequence continues at coordinate 14,612 of BOPP01000552.1, read as the reverse complement.
GTAAAGGCTTTTGATAGAGTTAGGAGGACACTACTATGGAAAACATTAAACAAAGGCGTACCAAAATATGTAATAACAGCTACACTGAGCCTATATAGAGAAAATGTAACAAAACAAACTCCAATCATTAAACAAGGTGTAAGACATGGGTGCCCATTGTTACGTCTTGTATTTAACGTATATATTGACTTTGTCATAAATGAATGGACAAAATTTTTAAACATACAATATAGTTTATAGTAAATGATGCAAATATTACCACAATATTGTTTGCAGTTAAAGTAATTATATTGTGGCGTCGTTAACACGCGAGCCAGAACCGTTAGGTCGGTGAAAGCACGCTGCAGAGGAGGAAAGGGTTGAGCCCTGAACTTCCGGGGTTTTGCGCTCTGGCAGCTGACACAGACCGCGTGGCAGAGCCAAAAATACCCTTAGGTTGTAAACTCCTTGGAAGCTAGCTAGCAAGCCCTCGCTTGCCGACAGCAGGTGAGCCTACCTAGGAAACTTGTGTGGTGGGGGTGTAGGCTCCAACTATTTATCGCGGCGCCATCTGCGCCCGCGCTCTCATGCAGTTTACATCGGAGGGCGTGGGACGAGTAGGGACAGGGAGAGTAGGAGTATGGGCGAGATGTCCGGAGTGTAAGGGCCAGACGATCTCGGGTGCTGTAGGCACGCGGTCCGCCGGCCGGCGACCGGTTTAAATTTTGGCGTCAGGCCATGTGACGGTGATAGTCACGGGACGGAAGTCCGACAGCTCGCATCACGCGTACCTTTTTTCTGCGGTAAAGCAGGGTACTGGGAAAGAAGGTTGGTTGCCGGAGGGTTTAAATTTCAACAAATTATTGTAACTTGTTTGTAACTTTTCAATATACTTCTTATGTTATTGTTATCTGAATTTATTCTTTTTCCACTACGTCACAATATGCTCCACGGATGAGAGTATTCAAGAATCAAGATGTATAATAGAACAAGTAAATGCATTTAATTACCTTGGCTATAAAAAACATGAAAATAATGATTTACAAGTAACATTTCTTTGGCACAATAGCGCGAACTTTCAAAAATAAAGTCAGAAAAGAAACTACTATGAAACTACAAAACAGTACTGTTACACGAAAGTGAATGTTGGACATTAACTAAAGACCAAATTAGAATATTAGAATCGACTGAAATGAAGTTTCTTCGAACCATAGCAGGTTATACACTTCTTGACCACAAGAAAAGTGAAGAAATTAGACACAAATTAAAAATTTTAAGTGTGAATGACAACAAATATAGTGAAAATGGAAAAATCATGTTTTAAGAATGCCAGAAAAAAGGATAGTAAAAGTTGTCTTGAAATATAAGCCAAAAGGGAAAAGAAATGTGGTAAGACTATTGAGAAGGTAGAGTGAGCCGATTTCAGGATCCGGAACAGACAGTCTAATCCTTGCAGTTGATATATTGTAGCGTTACGTTGGCTGCATGGGAGGGAAACGCGGGAACATTTCATACCTATGAACTATAGCTAGCAGCCATGGCGTTGGAGGTAGCAGGTATTTTTAGAGGCAGGTAAACGCAGGTTTGTATTGCAGTGTCACTCGACAGTAAACGTCTCCCATGGTGAACGATGGTCACGGGGGATACGCCGGCGAGTATAGATAGGGCCGACTCACTCACGCCGGCAGTTTCCTTCTTGTTAACCTCACGCTTTGCGCAAAAATCACGCACAGGCTGGTGTGTCTTTAATGTACCATATTTAATTACTCTTTACTCAATAGCTCTGATAGAACTACTATTTACTGATCGCGGGAGCGATCCAAATCCTCTTTAATTCGTGGAACTCGCCACTACTAAATTTGAGGAGCGCACAAAGCCAAGCTTCCCTGGCCAGATGTCACACTCGGACAAACAGGCGCATTGACACACACTCGGACAAACATGCTCCTTACAGGCGCATTAACCAATGATTTGCCTTGATCGCAGAAGCGATCTTAACCGATGGTGATCGGTGCGTGTCCGGGATATTAACCATTCATCACCTCGGAGCAGGCACACCACATCACTCCCACGGTACCGCAGTCACACATGGAACATGAAGTCCCCAAAGGCGCATTAATTCATGACTTGCATCGCGAACCCTGCCCGCACCTCCCTGGCGCAAGTTTTGTGCGTCAGCACGAGGTTCTCACACTTTCTCCAGAACCCATCCAATGGCTCTGTACTCTCCCTTATATAGCTGTCCCTCTCGTGAAATACGTCACGCCGCCTCTGCAGCTCGCTTATGCTTGCCACGCGGCTCCGACGTTTTGGTCTCCGTTCCCTAAGATCGGAGAACCCTAGAGCGCCTCGTGTCTGCCTTTACTTTTGCTGAAAGTCTTTCTCTCCTTCGTGTGGCGACGTGTTTTCCAGTTGATAAATCCCTTTCTGCCCGCCCCAAAATAGCTAAAATAAGGTTCGTTCACTAGTACGTTATAATATACTTTTGTGCCTTGTGCTTTGTGCTTAATTCCACGATGCCACATGACTTCCATTGCGATCATAAATTGAAAGAAAAGGCCTTTTGAGAGGTGTCAGTGGTTACTTTAGGTACCCAGAACATCGAGAAAAATCAGAAAGCAATGAAATAGTTCCAATTTTCTCTGAAAATTCAAATATTTGTTTGATTTATTCGGCTTATTTTCATACTTGGCATTGCTGCTGTATTCTCGTAATTGGCGCATCACTACTTACGACACAGCTGATTTCATGTGACATCAAAGTTCCAAAGTAGATACCTTTTGCGTATAGGTATTTGCTATACATGTTTTGTATATGAGAGACCACCTTTTATATATTCTTGATAAGAAGAAAATTATTGTAATGTATATTCGTATAAACTATACTACGTTTTTGAATGGTTCGCGAAGACTCAATTTGTTACAATATTTAATTTGTAAAAGTTTTATACGAGGGTATTTTATTTATTCATGTACTACTTTTGCAGAACCATTTTGTTTATTTTCATCATCAGCATTTTTGCTTCTGCAGCCCACTAGAGATATCACAATTGAAAACAATAGTCTTAATACTTATTATTAAATTGGAAAATATGTTTATGGAATTTTTTCTCTTGATTTATTTCTAGAAGTGAAAGAATGTTGCTGTAAAGAATGAATTGTGCTGTACTCTATTGGTTACATCTTGGTATACACCTGAGACATTCCAAATAAATATTTAAAAATTGAACTTAATATAATGTGAAACTTAAGCAATAACCATTCCGCACATTACATTCAAAATTATTGACTCGTCTTGGCGGAGGTGATATCCGCAGAGGTCCGTGAATGGATAGGTGGGTTCTGTTGCATACCATACTCCGTCATCCACCCTTAACTCTGATTTCTTACCTGACGAAGGACCAGCAAAACTTGGTAGCTTGTCAAACTTGTTTGTAGCAGCAAAGCTAATTAATTGGGAGCTTGTCCCCATCATTTAGAAATAGAGGCAATGTAGTTAATACCTATAATTAAAGCATTAAATTGTTACAAAGGTTAAATGATGAATCTGATTTCCTTGATGAAGGCATACTTCATTGAATTCTACTAATACAAATGATGAAATTGAATGTTGGCATTATGTGCCGTGATTAATAGTCTGTGAACAAATTAATAAAACATAATTGTGAGGAATTCACATTGGAATGAACACATGGTACATGGACATTACGTGCGATGTCTGGAAGAGCCGCTGTGCGTGCTGATGCAGTAGGAAGACCACTTCCAGTGGTCCAGATGGGGATTTGTTGTTACCACCAGATGTTGAATGGCAGGTTGGCAAACCTGCCGTACACCTGGAAACGTTGCCGTGTACGTGACATATGAAGTAGCATGCTGTGGCTAAAATACTTATCTGCACAGCCACTGTTTAACCAAGAAAATGTATGCAGTACGTTTGTGCAGCATGCACAATGAAGTTGTTGCTGCCACAATAAACTAGGATTTTGCAGTATACACATACACTCTCGTATGATGTAATTAGTTCACAGTTTAGGCGATTGTAACAAGAATGAATATAAACATGTTGAACTGCGGAAGCAGCAATAGTCAGTCTTGCACACGTGAGCGTTAAATACACAGCTATATTCAGCGAGCATGATAAGACTGGTGGCAATCACGGAGGAGCGAATGCCATGTGCTGTAATTGATTATTTGAAGATAATCAGCATACGTACAATACATTAAGCTATTGCACTACCTTTAAACAACTTACATACGCGTACATTACGATGTGAAAAGTAGAAGAATGAGCACGAGCTTGTGCGACACATGTGCCCGCGACAAGGTTTTCTCTCGAACTGAAGTAGGCGACGCTTAGCCCGGCGTGGTTTGTTCCAAACATTGTCTCGGTGATTTGCAGCGGAGGGAAACCTGTGAACCCCGGCGGTTGTTCTTGCGTTTTTCACGCGTGGCGCTTAATTTTTCTATTTGTTGCATGCGGGCTTGTCGACCGCGGAAGTAAACTTCGTTTGCTCATTGTTTGAAATTGAGTGTGTGCACCTTGTTGAATTTATAACTTTTAGGAGGGATATACTTTATCGGCTGGGGCGTCGGTGGCGTAGGGCTGGAACGTTGTTGCCTTCCGTTGTCTACCAATTTTCTGTGTCGACGTCAGATATGGTAAGCTGAATGCGCCGGAGACGGGCCCATTTTGTAATGGAGCACGGGCGCGGCATTTCTGGGCAGGTTATTTTTCCGCAGCTTGAGTCACACGAATTTACACTCAAGTGCAAAAACCGCACTTACAGCGAATACGTTCGTATAGTTCGAACACCACAAGTTGAGATAAAGACGCGTATGTTATGTGGTAAACACGAATGATAATGACACAGTAATGTTACGCCTTCGATGTTCTATACTGGTGGGGCAGGTTCGCCGTGATTGACGGAAGGGTCCCCTTCGATTGGCTCGCGGTCTGGGCTAACCCGGGAATCGTATCAGCTGTCCTCGCGGTCGGACGTCCCCGAGCACACATACATACATACATACATACATACACACACACACACACACACACACACACACACAGGAGATAGTGTCCATAAGACCTTGCGGATTACTTCCTTGGAGGGAGCTCTTCCATGCTCTTATAGTTTATGCAGATACAGTGTTAATACGACGGGTTTACCGGTACCATGTATATTTCATTTTCTCCTCGCTCGTGTGTTTTGGTGCACGTTGGTGTTTTTTTGTTTACTTTGTTGGCTTAGCTTCTCTTCTCCCCTATAGAAGTGATTTTGTCATGTCATACCCTTTTCTCACACCAGTTTTCTTTATTTAATAGTTGTTTGGTACAGTTTTACAGGTATTAACAATATTTATAAATTTATATTTACAACGAACTTAATGCTAACTAACCAAACTAGCCTAACCGAGCTACGCTTATAATCACCTAGTTATTTACAGTTTTGTTTGTGTGCTATTGGTTAGTATTTTAGAGCTTTGTAATTATTATAGGGGAGTTGGCGAATGTATATTTGTGTTAGTAATTAGTAGTTTAGGGGGGTGGTAATTAGTGTATTAGTAGTTGCATATGGAGTTGTGCGTGTCTTTTTGGTCATTTGGGAGATGGATGTGTGTTCTCGGTATCTTTGACCGTGAACGCTATGTCATCAGCATAGATTAAGTCGTTCACTCCGGTGATGGTAGGGGGCGAGAAATAGAAGGAAAAGGTGAAAGTACGGCGCCCTTAGGGACGCTGGCCAGAGTATGCCGAATAGAAGATAAGAGATTTTGATAACGAACGGAAAAATTTCATGAAGTTAAATAGCTGATGAGAAGGTTGAGAATAAAGTAACGGACGTAGAGGCGAAGTTTGTGTACAAGAAGGGGGTATGGTTCTTATCGAAGGCGAAAGAATAATCGAAGAATAGAGCGGGGATAGAAGAGTGCTAGTGAATAGGACACGCAAAAAGTGAAACGAAGGGCTTGGAGGGCGGAAGAGCGATTTTTCCGGGAACCGAACTGCGTCTCCCGAATGATACCCCGGCTTTCAAGATCTTTCCTTATTCTGTTTAGAAATATTCTTTCGAGTATTTTCCCTAGAATGGGCAAGATAGATATGTGCCGATAGTTCTCTGGGAGACGCAAGTTCTTGCCCGGCTTCGGAATAAGCGTCACGATCGAAGATTTTCACGTTGTGGGAAAGTATTGCGCACAAATGCAAGCATAATATATCAAGGGTAAAATTGTGGCGGCCTTACGAGGGAGGTGCTTTAGCACTGCTGCTGAAAGCTTGTCGCCTGATCGATTTGTGTTGTTTGTGGATAGATCGCTTACCACATCCGCTTCAATGTGCCAGTCAGGTGGTGTATCAGCAATGTGCGAGTCAGGTGTATCTTAGACGTACTTTTCCCACATCGCATTACTGTGCTTACGCAGAAGCCAGGAGGCTTTTCGCCGAATAGTCTGGTACACTGCTTTCGCATCAGGGTCCTGCGTTCGCTGGTAAATTCGCTGTGCTTAACGAGGTGCTTGGATTAAGCGAATCATCTCGACAGGGTTTGGGATGTGGGGTGATCAGGTTCTAGTCGTTTGGAATTTTCGTTGAAAGGAGTTTTGATTTGGTAATTTAGATGTTTTATTGCTCTAACTATGTTAGACGGGTTATTTAGGTCTGAATTTCATAGACGTTTGTAGTTTAGGAGAATAGGGAGATGGTCCGAAGTGAGGTCATGAAGGGGCTTTGAGGTTGTGATTTGGAGAGCGGAGAAGTGCAGTACAATGTCAGGAATGTCGCCTTTTATTTGTCTAGTGAATATGTCGCTACGCAGGGGGGGTGAGAGAAGGAGGGGAAATGAGCTGATCGCTATTTAAAGCGATCAAGTGTTTAGCGTTCAAGTCACCTGTTATAATAATATTCTCCCTTTAGCGTTAACAGCGCGTGGAATCGGCTGCCAGGGATTTTTCTTTTGGATGATTGACCAGGGACGTACGTGGAATAGTACGTCTTACTGCTATTCAGGTGCTACCGCCGCGGTGGGGGCCTGAACGATTTTGCCCAAAATTTAGAAGAGTGAAGTTCTCGCTTTGTAACAGGTGGGTTTCTTGAATGAGGAATACATCTGGGGAATAGTCTTTAATAAATTGAATAATTTACGGTTTCCTTTTGTTAAAGCCCCCAATTGAGTTCCATGAGGTAATTTTGAAAAGATGAGATCGAAAAATATTGCGACTGTTTTTCATTGAAACGGTGTTGTGAGGAGGGTAATAATGGCTATGGCTTTAGTGAGTATGTTCCCTGGGCCCTTAAGGATGTTGATTGCGTCTCTTGCGAGAGTTTAAAGGACTCTCAGGTCTACTCCCTGCAGTAAGTGCAATAGTTCACTTAGCTCGCCGACGCCTACGAGCTAGGGGCGCGAATACAGGACAGGATCTTGAGTGTGTTATGTACGCTTCCCTCTAATGAGAGTCTTCGTCCATGTTTTATTTCTCTGTCTGGATTTCTGCTGATTTGTTGCGACCCCTCTCCCCCGTACAGGCACGGGGATTGGGAGCCGGGATAGGGAAGTGACGGGTAGTTTTTGTTAGGGAGTTTGGGGTGGGAGAAAGGGAGAGGTTTGGATTTAGGAGGGGAATGGAATAACGTATAGGATCGATTGGGAATATTTAGTGTTTGTTTTTGGTTCGACGCGGGTCAGTATTTAGTCTGCGGTTTAAGTCGTCTTTGTCGGTTCTTTTGTTTCCACCCTTTGGTCTAGGTTATGGGAGGGGGAGTCGCAGGATATCGAGGCGGTGTTTTTTCCTAGTGTGTCGGGGGAGATTTCTGAGGATATGGTGGCGGCGTAGGATTAGGTTTCTGAACTGAGGAGTTGTAGAGGTGGATAAGGATATGGGGCATTTTATGTTCTTGTATGTCATTGAATCGGGGTAAAGGAGGGGGACGGAAGATCAGACGGATTACTCTATTATCGGTGACTGTTTTCTGAAATTGATAATGGATGTGTTAAACCATGTGGGATAGGCGTAAGAAAGGGGCGGATATAGGTATTTTAAGATTTTCTGATATAGGATTGATTGGATTTTCTTTTGGATGGGGATGGACGGATTAGTCAGGATAGGGTAAAGGGCGTTTGTGATTCGGTTGGTTTTTGTTGTGGTATTGAGGACGTGTTGGGACCAAAGGAGTTTGCGGGAGAGGGTAATGCCAAGATATTTTACATGGGGTTGCCAGGGGATAGGTGTTTCATTTATTGTCAGAGGGGATGGGTTTGATGGATAGGTTATATAGGAAAAGAGTGTGGCTTGGGATTTGGAAGGGTTGATGTTGATGGAATTTTTGGAGGCCCAGAGGTGGAAGGAATCGAGGGATTTTTGGAGGTTTTATAAGGAGCGAGTGAGGTTGTGGAAGGGAAGGGAAGAGTGGAAGGGATGTCATTTATACATAGGAGAAAAAAGAGTGGAGAGAGAACGGCCCCCTCTGAGACGCCGGCTTGGATGGGATAGGGGGATTTTTTGGAATAATATTGGACATAGAAGGATCGGTGGGTGAGGTAGCTTTGGAGAGAGTGGATATGATCAGGGATATGGGGGCGGCTTTTTGCTAGGAGGATTGGGTGCGATAATGTGTCATAAGCTTGGGTAAGATCTGTAAGGATAGTGGGGATTTCTTTGCGGTCTTGGAGGTGGGTGGCTATACATAGGGTTAAGTTGGGTGTTTGGAGGGTCGCTGAGCGACCCGCGCGAAAGCCGAATTGAGATTGGTCAAGGATTGGGTCAATGATAGAGGTTAGGCGGAGAAGAATTACTTTTTTGAAAATTATGCTTAAGATTGAAAAGAGGCTTATGGGTCTGTAGTTTGTGGAGTGCCGATGATCTTTGCCGGGTTTAGGAATCAGGACACACGGGCTGTTTTCCAGACGGAGGGGAAGTAAGAGAGTTTGTCACAAGTTTAGGATGAGGGTAATGAGGTCTATAGCATTTTTTGGAAGGTCACGGAGTTGGATGGGACGTATTCCATCGGGTTCGGGGGCTTTTGATTTATTAGTCATTGTCAGTAGCTGTCTAATTTCCGTATCGTTTGTCGTCCTGGTCGTTTGCAGATTGAGGGCTAGGGTTCTCGAGGCGTTAAGCAGTACATTTTGGGGAATTGGAATATTGGGATCGCGGAAACGATCGACCAGGGTTTGGGCGAAGGTGTCTGCAATAATTTGAGGGTTAAAGGATAGGGAGTTTTGGTTTGTGTAAGGGAAGGGAATTCGGATTGGAGTATCTTGTTCTGCCTTAATCACTTTGTGAATATTATTGGGTCTTGTCATTAAATAAGTCGTATTTGTTTGTGACAAGTAAGTGAACTTGTCTTTGAGTCTGTTTTAGATGTTTTTTGCCCTCGTCTCGTCTGTGTTTGTAGAAACGTCGTTGTATTTGTTTCTTCAGTCTGATAGTATTATTTCGTCGGGGAGGGTAGGGTGTAGTTGCTGGGTGTGAGTGGTGGTTCGTTTGTAGGTGCGAAGGATATGGTGGTTCAGGTGTTCAATAGATTTATCTATGGTAGGTATTGTTGGGAGGTTGGGTGAGACATGTATGTTTTTGGATAGGATATGTTTGTAGGATTTCCAGTTGGTGTTGTGGATGGTTAGGGTTTTTGAGGAAATGTAGGTAGTTGTGGATGAGGAGGTGAATAGTATTGGGAAGTGGTTGGAAAAATCATACAGGTCATATTTGGGATTCGGTGTGGCGACATGTAGTAAAGAAATGTGCTGGACGAAGTCGAGGATATCGTTAGGGTTTCCGTTGACTGTATGTGTGGGTCAGGGGGACATCTGATGTGGATTTGGGGGTTGCTGTTCAGAAAGTCTTCAAGTCTCAGTTCAGCTATGTTACTAGCCGAGTAGCCCCATCCGGTGAATTTTCAATTGACATCACCTGCAAGAATAAAGGGATGGGGTCGATTGTTAAGGATGTTCACGTCAGAGGTAGGAAACGAGGAATGGGGTCTTTTATAGGCTAAGATGATAATTATGGGACTGGTGGAGGATCCACGAGGAAAAGGAAATAATTCGGCAGTACTTTCTAGGGCTGTGAAGTGAGGAAGTTGGTAAGGGGCGTGCGGGAGGGATCGTCGGATGAGGATGGCCGTGCCACCTCCGGGGGCAAAGGTTCTGTCATTCCGGTAAGTGAGGTAGTTCTGGATGGTGAAGGAGGTAGTAGGTATCAGCTTCGTCTCTTGTAGTAATAGGATCGCGATGGAGTAGTCTTTTAGGAACTGGGCGAGGATGGATTTTGTGTTCCACGAGGAAAAGGATAGAATTCGGGCTGGGGGAGACATAATTCAGTATTTCTCCAAGCGCGAAGAAGGCGACTGCACGGCGATTGATCTGCCGGCATTCGGCGAATACGGTACCGGCGATGGAGGTGGTTTCAACGGCCTCCCTCCGCCAGTTACCCTGGTGAGGGAGGAATTTATTTGTCTTTGGGGTACATTATGTATAACTGCAGCTGATTTGGCTTGTGCAGTTAGGGAAGGCTTTATTGCTTACAAACTAAAACTATCTTATAACTGTAACTGTATACATTCCCACTTTGGGGTTTGTTAATTTTTAGGCTTTTTTTAAAATTTTGAATTGGGAGATCTTGAAATTGTTCTATTTTCTTCTTTTATTTTTTCTCTCACTCGCATTCACACTTATATTAATTATATTTACAAACGCATCCGTTCATTCATTGATACACACAACACTATATACACTTTTAAAGCACGCCACGGCGCCGACTTCAATCAAGCGTCCGTAAGAAAGTGTTCTTGGATCGGATGCCTCAGGCCGGTGTGCGCGAGGTAGGGGGAATCCTCGGCCAATCCCGAGTGAGCAGAATAATTCCCTTGGGATCGAGCGTCGTGGAAGAACAAGTTGGCCTGCTGGCCAATCAAGGCCACGCGGGATTGAGCGCATGAGTTAATGCGTCTGACTAGATCTGCAGCGGCTCGCGTCTGGCGTGATCCACTAAGCTGACGTACTCTCGCCCTTTATACGTCAGCAGGATATGATAAACGGCGCAATGTTAAAAAACCTGCCTAAAAGCGTCATCCTCGCTTTATTACAAATTATGAATGCATTAACAGAGTCCGCGTGCCATGGAAAAAGCGTACCTCGGAATAACATTCGACAGCAAATTACTCTGTATGCAGAGAATGAAATGCAGAGAATCTGCCAAGAAAATTAGTTCGCGAATAGGTAGGCTCTCCCTTATCCTAAGGTGTAAATCAAGTGCGAGTAAAACAATAGCTCTCCTATATAAAACATATATTCGCAGTACGGGTGCGTACGCGTGCCTCACTTGGGCTACTGCCGCGAAAGAAAATATTAAATACCTCACTAAAGCTGAACGCGCATTCGTCTGAGCTATATAACGCCCAGAACCAGGCCAACCATACCAAAATTATCTCAAACAGCTAGAACTACCACCTATCGACCAATTTCTACTAGCAACAACAACGGACCATATCAAAAAGATATTTGCTAACCCAGAATTACAACTCATATTCCAACACTATAGACAATATTATGACAAAATGCCAACTGCACGAAGACTACACTTTCAAACTGACGCTCGCTGCCAACTACCCCCCAAATAGACGAACTAAACGCCTTATCAACCAATAAGTAACTACTGAAGAGTCTAAAAATACTCCACTCTTTAATTTACGCGAAACTGACTAACCGCAAGCATTTGTTTCTTAACCTGCTTCACACACTTCAAACTCTTGTACTATTTCTCAATGCATTCAAACTTTATGTAATCATACCACCACACGAAGCAACTCAGCCGCGTCTCTCGACGCAAAATATATTGATAAACTAATGGAAGAGTTTTTTTCCAAGGCCTCGTATGAATTCATACGAGGCTGGGCTCTGATTCGTTCTCAGCTCCCTACCACACAACACACCGGCGGAAGAGAGGCAATCAGGGCGTAGGCCGCCAGACATAAATACTCCACAAAAGGGATCACTTTGTCACTACCCTGAGGGAAAGCATGCGCCAGGCGAAGCATCGGCATCTCAGCCAACGACACCCGGACAGCCAAGAAAGCATGCACTCGAGCAGCGAAAGCTTACGTGTACAACACACATCTATCATTTTACCTAGATACTAACAATGTTGTGAATTATAAGCTAAAAAACGAGAAGAACCCTGTTGTACAATAGGGGGTTGTAGAAACCTTACTATTGTTTGTTGACAAAGAGCCACGGCGTGGCAAAGACAATCCAGAACTACTTTATAAATATTTATAACTTGGTGAAGGGATAGAATTAACAAGTAACCAGAAAACCAAGGATTTACATGTACATCATACTTTTGTTTTTGTTTTTTTTTTAGTTTCTAATGGAAACCAGCAGACGTTCTCCCCTTCACCCCCCTCTTGCCTTCCCTGCCCTTTCACTCTCCGTCTCCCGCTCCCGCCGTCTCCCGCTCCCTCCGTCTCCCGCTCCCTCCGTCCCCCGCAAAACCTAGAAGGGTCTCCGAAACTCGGAGCAAAGAGTAATTGCTTACTTTTATTCATAACACCCAATGTTATTCATAATATAGGAAAAATTCGCAATCGCGAATAAGGAATGCAAACAAGAAATTCTAAGAAAGTGGTAATAGGTGGTCTGGATGTGCGGCATCAAAATAATATAATCTTATAAATAATAATCTTAAATCACGAATAAAAAGAATGTTAGACATAACCTTACAACTACCATATTGTAAGGGAATAGACGGATATACTCTAATCTTCATTGACAACTTTCTTTGTGAAAGATTTCTCCAAGTGAAATTCAATAACATCCTTTCCGACAAACAAACTTTGTAATGGTTTACTCCAAGGTTGTGTCCTCAGTGTTACCATGTTCTTTATTCTCATAAGAAAATATAACTGAAATTATTCAGACACCAGCAAAAATATATATGTTCGCTGATATCACAATATTAGTTAATGGAAAAAACCATAAAACTATTCAGCAACAATTACAAAGCTCCCTCGACTCAATACAAAATTTATATAACAAAGTTAGTCTGGCAACCACACATCAATGCATTATAAAGTGAATGCCTCCTCAGAATGAATATCATAAAATCTATTTCTTCATCTTCATGGGGTGCAGATAAAACTATTATCTTGTCCACTTACAGAACCCTCATCTGTCCCAAAAGAGATTATGTATCAATCATTTGTTAACCAGCAAAAAATGTGTTTAACAGACTAAACCTAAACTATACTAATAGTTTGCGAATGGTAATTGGGGCCTTCAGGACAGGATCCCTTGAGTATCCATGCCGAAGTCGAAGAAGAACCACTTCACATTAGAAGAAGGATAATAACTTTCTCTTATGTCAGAAAAATCTCGTACTCTTCCTGTAACCCAACACGTAAGAATGCTTTTTCCTCAAGATTTTCAGCTTAAAAAAAAAAAACAAACTCGATGAGATAAGACTACACGTTTCCCCTAGTAAATCGTGATACTAATACTAAAAGGCCTCCATGACTTCCTTCCAATAGCCATTAATACAAGTCTTAAAGAATACACGAAAACTGACACATGTCCACAAACATCTAGCTTTCTTCAGTGATTTGTCATCACACTACAGGCAATACACCAGCATATTTACGGATGGTTCCCAAACCACTAATGGCTCTGGATGTGCTGTATTAATCGATAGTCAATAACAATCTTTCAAGCTTAGTGTTGTATGTTCTGTGTATTATTGTAAGGCTTACGCCATATACAGAGCTCTACAATACATCAAAGATATGTCAAATTCAAACTTTGTAATCTACACTGATTCGAGAAGTGTACTAGAAAGCTTCAGTAACTCCTCCAGACTAGATCCAATAATTAAAAAAAAAACTTCAATCTGTAAAATGAATTGTTAAACATTAACAAAGAAATAGGGTTTATCTGAATTCCCTTATATATCGGTATTACTGGCAACGCATCAGTTGACAGGGCAGCTAAACTATTTCCTTACCTACCATAAATAATGTTACACATAATGATATAAAAAACGTACTCCTTCACAAAACCAAGAAATTGTGGGATACCGAATGGAAAAGTTCACCACCTTGTAAACTGTACAAGATTAGGAAATCAGTTCTTGAAGACTATGCTCCTTACCTCCAAAACAGAAGTGATCAAGTGCTATTTATTCGTTTGACTATTGTCTGTTCAGCTTTGACTCACAAACATTTAATAGCAAAGGAATCTCCAAATCTCTGTGAAACATGTTATCTATCCATCTTTATCATCGATAAATTAGTGCATTGCCCAAATTTTAATTATTTAAGAGAAAAATATAATCTTCCAAACAACATACAAACACTTTTGAATGATAAAAGTAGTGTATATAATGTGGTTCATTTTCTCGATAAACTCAACCTTCGTAAATATCTGCAAACTACTGTAGGTGTTCATGTAAGTTTAAAGACCCAACTATTTTTTATCACTGACACACCAAGAATTTCAATTGAACTGTTGAGATTGAATTGTTTTAATGATATCACATCAGCCATATCTAGTTCACGTTACAACAAAATAGAAAACTATAAATAAAATCCATTAGATGCCTATCCCCCATAATACACGTCTGTGTAAATGTGATATATATATATATATA
>BOPP01000551.1:51237-72730 GCA_017312745.1 Gryllus bimaculatus | reverse complement strand
CTACAACAAAACTATGAATTCTCTCGCCACAACCACCCATGTTAGGGAATTTTATTCTTAAATGTTTAGCACCAAACCTAGAACTTTACTCCGTTATCAAAGCTTTAAAGTTTTTCGGACCGAAAATGCATGCCGTTTTTATCCGCACCATTACGTAACCTTTATTCTCTACTGTGTAAGAGGTAGCGTAGATAGTAAAATCCGAACAATTTTAATGAGACAAACTAAAATTCGAACATAAACTTACATACATTTTCTTGACTCTCAAACCCCTCTATGTTCCAGCACTTCCTTTGGACTGTATACATGGATCAGTCATCTACACATTGCATCAGAAGTGAATTCGCTCTTCTCCCTGCTCGCACAAACAGTAGTCAACCGGATGGAATAGTCACCACACCACTGAAGAGTTGACCTCCAGTTCTATATTCGGGCGTAGTTGAGCAATTCTCAGAATTACGCCCTGTTATAAGCGAACAGCATTTAGCACGAACTTCGGCTAATCTATCGGATATGACTATCATATGATATGATTCATGGAATCATAATCAACGATTATTCGGTTTGGAATATTAGATCCCCACTTCTATAGCCTTTGTACTTGCGGGCATAAGCAGAGTTCAGTTAAATGAGTTCAGCGTCATTCTCGCGTCTGTACTTTTGCCTGTAAATTGAAGACCCATATTTAGGTTAATTTTGACATCAGCACAAATCTGCGGGGTCGCGCATTTTTAATCCGGTAAATCAAGTTACAAGGCGTTATAACTTAAGCCTGTCATTGCTTTGTTTACAAAACTGTGTCTGTTTACCTAAGGCAACAGAAATCTTCTGCTTTACGTGCCAAATTCAGTGTGTCGTTGAAACGAAGATGTGGTTTTGGAGCGCCCGGCAGAGCTTATTTCGTGGGCATTGAAATGACAACTTGCTAAGAAATATTTCGGACCCCCTAATTAATTTATGTAGCAAGTAATGTATCTCAGAGAAGTTGTGTTTTTGCGTGTTGTGAAAAAATGCTATTTTGTGCTAATTCATTTCTGCGTTGATAATTCGTAGGAAGGATTCAATAATCAGTCCTCATTCTTAAACCTGTCCTACCGAGATATCTTTTGGTTTTTGCTAGAGTATGTAATACTCTACCTTGATCAACAGCCCCACCGCTCTTTATTTATCCAAAGCAAAAGCCAAACAAACCTTGAGCTGCAGTGGCATCTGAAGACCCTGTGTTCACATGAGGTTACGTGACGCACCTCGCTAGATTAATATATCTACTGAGGAACAGCTCCAAAGCGCTCAGGGCCGATTTCTACGACGCGCGTTGAGATTACTTGGGGATTTTTTTTGGTTGGCCCCTAACCGCTGCGGTCTTTCACCGATGGTACTCATGGCAATTTTGCGCTGCTAGATATCCTAGGATCGCGCAATCGTATCGAGCAGAGCTGGCGATCATCGTGAACATCTAGCTGCACGACCAAGAAGACGCGAAATGTCGAAATATATTCCATCGTGAAGACAGCCGTCACGCGTAAATAAAAACCCAGTTATAACGTTAACAACAAGCGCGCGTGCAGTGGCCCAACGAAGTGCACCATGATTTCATGTTGCATAAACAGAAATTTCAGTTATAAAGGAACATAGTTAATAAAAACAGCGCATCAGTGATTTCTTTTTACTTATGATCGGTAATATTTAAGAAAAATGGTTTTTATATGTTTTAAGAAAATCTCAAATTCCAAACGTAAAAACAATTAGAATTTAGTAATCAAACTTTTGTATTTGGTTGCATTTTATTCAGCGGCAAAAATATTAAAAGTTAAATTCTTAAAACGACTAAATTTCTCAGATCTTTTCGCAAAATTTAATTAGTTTTTGAATTACTTAATGCACATTTACGAACCCTTAGTATGTACTGGAGGAGCGCTTCTGTAAAGAACTGACATAATACTAAATAAATAGTATTTAAAAGTTGGTTCATTAAATAAAGGAAAGAAATTTTCACCATAACATTTGGTCAGGGAACGCAATTGAACATATACAGTGCAATTAGTCAGAATTAAACTATCCTGTTTAAAGGATCGAATAGCATGCGCTTGTGTGATTTGAAATGTAACTATTCTTATAAATTAGATTAAGGTAATTGTTTTTCTATATCTATTGAAACTAACTGACTATAATAAAAATTGTATGTAGTATGGTCAGTTCCAAAAATGTCATGATATAAGATGTAATTAAGAAGAAATTAAGGAAATAATGCATATTATTTCAATTACAACAATTATTAATACATTACTATTGACAATAAGGTACAATAGTAGCAAAAATACAACAAAAATCTTTGTGAAATTTGCATATGCAACCTTCAAGGAATTGCACGTAACAGTTTCCATTAAAAAGGCAAACAAGGTAATGGTGATAATTGTCCATGCTTTTCTTCCAAAGAGAAGTAACAGGAAAACATTATTTTACAATACATAAGACTAATAATAATCACAGCACAAGGAACTTATTAATTCATTTTTTTCTCTCCTTCCTGGAGGACCTCAAGAAATTATTAAGCACCCATTTGTTGAGAAAACTAAATTATTTTCAAAGATCCTTTTATCACCAATTTTTTACGAGGAACCAATTGTCACGACGTGTCATGTAATTATGCATCATTCTCAGGGCTAATTTAAGAATTTATGGCTGCAATAAAACCTTTCTTTTTATTTGAAATATTTCCAACATTAGATCTCTTGGGCTTTATACACCTCTTGGTTAATCCTATTATTCCACTATAGCTAATTTTTATACTTATTTAGGCTAACAAAGGCTTATAGAAAATCAATATTGATTCGTTTATAACAGCTTTTGGATTAACAGATATCATGTTAATAATTACCAGCCATTTTAATTTCCGTTCACTACAAAAAACCCATTAAATCTAGTATCTAAAATTATAGTGGTACAGAAAACTAGGCAACCCTGACTGGATCACACATTGCATTGCTTAGCCCTCAATTGAGGGAACCCATTCTTTGCAATAAGCGCGGTTGGCAATAGGTTTGCAAACGGTAGGCGCTAACCGTGGCGGAAACGTATTTCTACGAAACCGCCCAACCGAAGCGGCAGCATTTCTTTTTCGGGCGCTCAGGCGGCGATGCCAGCGGCGATGAGGCGCTGCAATGGCATGTCGACGGCCACGTCGGCGGCGCGAGGCCCTCTACGTCGCGCAACGAGCCGGTCGGCCGCTCTCCAGCAGCAAGATGTCACTTCCTCGTTGGTGCCTGCGCGGCGCCGCCTCGTGTAGCGCCGTGCGGCCCTGGTTTCGTCTCGCCGTTCACCGGCACCGCGCATGCCGCAGTAGATGCGTTGCAGTGGTCGTTACCGGCGCCGGGCGCACAGGGCAAGCGCCAGTCTTTCGCGCGCCGTGCGCGCGCGCACAGTCGCAAGCCCTGCAGCAGGAGGACTTGATGCGGCTCCATGACGCCCCGTGGCGGCTGTGCAGCGCTGTCCAGCCCCGGTGTCCCGGAGGAAGATGTCGGCCACGCGGTTCAGGCAGCTCCCCAGGCAGGTCGAGTACCATGACTGCGCGCGTTAGTGCAGACGGCGTCTTTGCCGTCGGGCGCCCGCGTCGATGGCACGCGCCCATGCTTCCAACAGCTGCGTCAACGCACCTCTGGCTGTTGCTGGCGGCGGCCAGGTGCAGCGGCGTCACGCCTGCGTCGGTCACCATGGTGATGTCGCAGCCGGCCTCGAACAGCAGTGTCATCATCTCTGTCTGACCCAATTTGGCGCTGATGTGGACAGGCGTCCAGCCGTTGCTGTCCTTGGCATTTACGTCCGCTCCTGCATCTAGCAATTCCTTAGCGCTAAGTGTTTTCCACGCTTCGACCGCTCTATGCAACGGAGTCTTCCCGTCGTTTCGCCTGCAGTTTATACCGATCCCTGCAGCTATGAGAAAGCGCATGAATTCAGTCTTCGCATTGTGTGCCGCATAATGTAACGGAGATTCTCCCTTATTATCCTTTTGTGAAAGATCTACTTTTCCATCTATTAGATAATCGAAGATTTGTTTAGCATTCTGTCTAATGGAATAAAACAAAGCGTTCTGTCCTTGTACATCGGTTGCCTTTGTATCCGCGCCTAGCCGGATGAGTTCCTTAACACATTGCAAGTGATCTACTGGATCGGGATCCATATCCAAATACGGGAAGGGCAAGAGCATATCCGTGGAGGCTTGGGCGGCCATTATCAAGGGCGTCATCCGCCGCGGGTCTCTGACGTTGGGGTCCGCGCCTCGCTCGATCAGCGCTTTGACGCACGCAGCGGCGCCCTTATCCGCCGCCCAGTGGAGGGGGGTGCGTCCGAAGACGTCGCTCGCATTGATGTCTGCCCCGTTGTCTAGCAACATCTCCACACACTCGGGATAGTTGCACACTACGGCGTAATGAAGAGGAGAGAGGTCAGTCTCCACCTGTAATAAAGAACCTTTCTTAGAAAACACATAATGCAAAATAATATTTGTTCTTAGACGAATAAACTACGAACGTCGGGATGTTTTTAATTCCATTGCAATGCCAATTTTTTCCAATTGTTTGATGGCACCGTAGTTACAAGAAAAGTCGAAAACAATTACGGCAAATAAAAATTTGCTGTAATTCTTGCAACTACTCAAACAGCTGTGAAAGTGTTTTTAAAACTACTTTTCACTTGGTTCTCTTAAAATTAATAAGTTACTGTTTTGAAAGTCATCCCACTCGTTAATCGGATGTGTCTTACTACCGTCCCTCAGATACATAGTTCACACGAGGTCGTAAACCTTTTTCTCATATGAATAGGGGGTTTCATAAAAGTTTCTAAATCGAATTTCTGCAAGATAATAAATTACTCCATCATGATGGAGAATGTACAAATGAAAACCGGGAAACCTCTCTTCATTGAAAGTTTGGCCAGATGATTATTATAGACGCATTTCCATTTGGTTCATTTTTTTCACAAAGAAATGACATTTTTATTGTAAATTACTTATTACAGATTTTTCTCTCGATCTTACAAAGATATGCTAAGCTAAATCAATTAATTCCAAGATCACATTTCCTTAAAATAAAAAATAAAAAAAACCTTTCAACCCAACCCCGAAGCCGAAATTTCTTTCGGGATATCTGGACTAGGTCACATATGTGTATTATTTTGAACCTTGTCTTTATCTCCTTCCGTTCCTTTTCAAACGCACTTGAGCAAAGGAGGCGTAACTAGCTACGTACCGTGTTCTCAAAAAAGATCTACACAATCATCAATTTTTAATTGTTTATTAACGTTCTCCGTATTGTACGTCAAATTATAATTCCTACAACTACGTCCAGAAGCCGCTTCAATATTAACCAAATCAGATCTGATCAACTCTGTCGGACAGAGAAATTAGAAAGAAACTACACATTCTCAGAGTTGCCGTTAAGAAGGGTGGAAGGTCCTGAAAGAGTTGACGAAATATATGGTGTTGACCTTGATGGGCCACGCGTTCCAGACCGCAATTTAGCTGGTGGCTGCGAGTGCTCACCCACTTCGCAGTTCCTTTCCAATACTCTTTCCCCTGATGGAGTGGCTTCAGTTCCTGCCCGACAACGCCGGCCGTTTCCCAATTTGCGCACACCCTTCCGCTCGCCGTCGTGCGATGATTTACGCAGGACCGTACTAAATGACTGCAAGGAGCGTTAATACCTGCGTGTTGGCGTCGGCGCCGTGCTCCAGCAGCAGGCGCACGCACCCCACGTGCCCGTGCACGCAAGGCGGCGTGCAGGGGCGGCATGTGCGCCCAAGCCGCTTGTGCGTTGGGGTCCAGCCCCATGGAGAGCATCACGGCCAGCCGTCTCTCGCGGCCTTCTCTGGCGGCGCAGAGCAGCGCGCACGCCGCGTTGTCGCCGCGCAGAAGGTCGGGAGCGGCCGCGGCGAAAGCCGGGACCACGCCTCGCTCGCCGCCACCTTCAGCGCGCTCATGAGGTAGGCGTCGGCCAGCCGGCCGGGCCGCCGTCCCGCAGCACGCGCTCCACCTCGTCCACGCGGCCCCGCTGCGAAGCCTTCACCAGGGCGCGCCTGCGCTCCTTCTTGCTGCCTCTCGGAACTTCGCCTTCTGGTTGCGCCTCTGCGACAAGGGAGGGAATCATTTCAAGCTACATCAAAATACATCGGTTTTTTTCTGCAATACTTTCAACATTTTTACACCAAATTTAAAAAAGTTTTACACACGTTGCGAGTTGCTATAGATCTACCGAAGATGTTTACAGCTAGGTTTTGTGTTCAACGATAGAGCATTTTTGGTGAGTGGTATAAAAACGCAGTGTCGACAACAGTGTCATGCGTCTTGGCAAAAACTAGTGATGCAAAACTGCAACAGTACTACTTTCTCGCGTTATTAGAAAACAGGTACGTAATATTTAAAATTGATTTCTGCGACACTAACTCATGAGCTGTTATTGAAAATATAAAATTCAACCAAATCAAACAAAGCGCCAGCGATTATTATCTGCATTCCTTTCGATAGACAGGTGCAGCCATCACTTCTTACTTTGGCAAGTGAAAAGAACAGAAATATATTTTAATATAAGTTACTTACTGTAGGGAACAAATTAATCCGTACACACGCTGTCCTTTAGAACATTTTATTTTCACACTGGAAAACAAACTGAACGTTAACTTTTCTTGTGCTTCATAAATTATATGTCGTCTATATTTGTGTGCGCAGAATTATGTGCGTCTATATTTCTCTTTAAAATATTTGAAATTATTAAACACGAACTTCACGCACTGATAAAGTTAAAAATATGCATGCAACCATGCTCTTTAAATAGCTAATATGTGCTTAAGGCTAAGAATGTCTGTGAAACTAATGTTTTAGCAACACTTAACTTATTTATAAGTAATTTTCATTTTACTCTGTAGTGCAAAACGGTTCATGCACACGAATATGAAGTATATGTGAAGTATGAAGTAAATATATTCAAGCGAAAACATTGGTATGAATATGTTGGTATTGTAGCATTGCCATTGCTTATATAATATACTCCTAGTTCATTGAATTATGCTTGTGGCCAGCAGCTACTGAGGAAACTATGTATTTCATTAATTTCAAGCAGAAATAATGCAAAACTACTCGTTTAAAAAAAAAATATATATACATGACCTTTTTTGAGGAGCTAATTTTGTACAACGGACTTTGAGGCAAAAATATTCTATCTTCAAATTTGCGGTTTTGAAACGTTTTTTGCAATTTTCGAAGAAAAAGAGCAATACCTGAAAATGAGACTACCGCCTTATTTCTTACATTTCTTTATTACAAATGCGGATAAATTTTTAGGCAAACATTGGAGCGGTTTTGAGAATTTGTTTTGGTACATTTCAATCGCAAAATACGTAAAAACTTGTTTCAAAAAAAGAGAAGCCCTTTTTTAAAGAGCTACTGTTACAACTGACCGAGGCAAAAATTTGTATCCCTAATTTTGAAGTTTTAAAATATACTTATGTTTTTTCAAATTTCGAAAAGTCGGATCTATCACTAAAAATTATCCCTGCACCATTATCCTAAACGTCCTTTGTACCATTCAACAAAATTTGATCAAATACTTTTTTTGAAAATGTCCCATGGGCTTCATGTAAAGTATCGCCCAAAATTAAAATTTAGGTTTCAAATTCTAGGGTCCACGCCATCAGCTAGAACGATTGAGAAAAATGAATTTTGGAAAATCGGGCTAACGATTTATGCACTAGCGTTGTGCACAGATGGTTTGTCATCAATAGATTTTTCGGCATCAAAGACTCGCTAATCGGATTCTGTCACACCACGTTTTAGAGATATTTTTTCTACGTTTAACATCTGGATTTATCCACATTTTCCTTACCAGGGCTCGACAATAAGAGTTTTTGTGTCGAAAATTCGCCGTTTTCCGGAGCACGATTAAAATACTTTCTCTTCTTACGTTAGTAATTGCGAGACAGTAAAATGTTAAATATCAATCATGTTTATTGATTAAAATAATTTATTCGGGAAAATAAAGACTACATTTTTTGGATTTATCAAAATTACTTAGTATTTATATTTTAAACAGAACTTCTTACTGTACCAACCTTATATCTTGCGATCATATAAATCTTATTACTTCCAGAACACTGCCAGATTCAGGGGGCCCTAAGCGAAAGACGAAACTCTCTTCTCCTAACGATATTTATACTTGGATTTAAACATAGGTTCAGTTGACGTAAATCAGCTGTTACGGTGTCATCCAATCGGGCGGATGAACGTCACTAGTGACGTGTAAACTCCCGATTGGATGACACTGCAACAGTTGATCTGTCAAATGAAGCTCTAAATAAATCGAGGTGTATATATTGAACACAGTTAATAAAAATTATGACTATAATATTACTAAACGTTGTCGTTTACAAATTGTGTATAAATACAATAATTACACTGAGAGTCTGTTTCACCGGTGCCAGATAGCCTATCCAGAAGTTATCTTACAGATATGTTGAAAATTAGTGTTTTACGAGTGCCAGATAAATCTATCCGGTGGTTAAAGTGTCCGGTTTATTATCTGGAGGTTCGAGAGGCTCTTAAATATTTATCTGGTAGATAACTCCAAAATAAATTTGCAGTGCATTGCATTTGCGGCTCTTGTGTGTGAACTTGCAGTGTGTTTAAGAAGTGTCGGTGGTATTTCAGTGATGGAAGACATAATAGAGATGATAGATAACAAATTCTACGAGTTCTTTGATCGTTTAGAGCGTCCGCGCAGACGGCGTGTAATTCGAGATCGGCCTGAGTACTTTTGAAATCCTCGATCATGATTTCAGATCCCGTTTTAGATTAACAAAGCCTGCGGTGAAAGCAAAGTTCTGTCTTTGATAGAACAATAAAAACAAACCTGGTTTGCGAGTACCTGAGTTATATTATATTTCTGCACGAATTGGTCCTGCTAAATTCATTCTATGTTAAGATAAAAAATGTATACTTTGTGATTTGTTAGTAATGCAGCAGTTTCATCAATGAATTGACTCCTTCTCACTACGTTATTATGCAACCGGATCATTTTTTACTGTTATAGGAAATTCCAGTGGGAGTGAGCAAATCTACTGCTTCAAAAGTAGCAAGTCAAGTATCTCACGCCATTGCAGAATTAAGACCAACAGTCCCTGGCCATATTATTAGACGCACTTC
The DNA here is from genome assembly GCA_017312745.1 of Gryllus bimaculatus. NCBI lineage: Eukaryota > Metazoa > Arthropoda > Insecta > Orthoptera > Gryllidae > Gryllus > Gryllus bimaculatus. The sequence continues at coordinate 63,543 of BOPP01000551.1, read as the reverse complement.
AAATTTTTAACAAAATGTTAAGTTTTGAAGTCTCTCACTGAAGTACATTACATCTGGCATTGTTGCGAATCAATCAATAAAAACAAAGCTTCTTTTTCTAGTAATTAACACACCATTTGTCATTATGTACCATTGTTGTGACACCTCATTGTTGCTTAGACGCACAAATTATAAAAGTTGAGTAGAACAGGAAATGAGTAGTGTGTTGTTGCATGAAGATAGTTTATTTTTCATTTATTAGTTTGTGAAATAGTTATAGCCGAGTTTATTTAAAAACTGAATTGTATACGAAAAACTTATAGTTTTGAATAAAAATAATGGGAAAGGCAAGTGATTTGTCGCCTCGGAAGAGCGCAGCAGTGAAAGCTCTTGACACAGAAAATTATTCAAATCATGAGGTATCTCGAAGGTTGAACGTATCCGAGACATCGATTCGGCGAATTAAGAAAGAAATTGTCCTTGGTGAAGAATTATCCTCACGAAGGAAGAACACATGTGGACGGAAGAGAATATTTTCACCAAGATCTGAGAGATGTTTGAGGAAGATTTGCCATGAAAACAGGTTTGCTACTACTAAACAAATTAAATTTAAATTGGAAAGTAGTGGAATCTGTATCTGAAAGGACAGTAAGGCGTACACTTCTACAAATGAATTTTAAAGCTTGTAGACCAGCCCACAAACCCAGATTAACAGCTAGTATGAAAGAAAAACGTCTTGCATGGGCTAAGAATCTTAAGAATAAAGTTTTGGACTTCTGGAAATCGATAAAAAATTTAGTCTAGTGCTTTTTTTATAATTATAAATGGCTACCAAAATTAATTGTCATTTACTTGTATTTCAGGTTTGTTTTAGCGACGAATGCACTTTCGAAATTCTAGCAAACAAGCATCAATTTGTGAGAAGGCGCCTGGTGAAAGTATCATTCAGAGTGTGTGATCCAGACTGTGAAACATCCAGTCAGGCAATGATTTGTCAGTGATCAGTGGCAAAGGTACGGGGCGTCAGTACTTGGTTAAGGGCATCATGAAACAAGACCAGTACAAGCAAGTATTGGAGAAACGACTGCTGCCTCAACTACAGAAATGATTCACAAATGAAGAATCATTTGTTTTTATGCAAGATGGGGCTCCATGTCATACTGCTCGAACAGTTCGATCCTTTTTGTTGGAGAAAAATGTTCCTGTGTTACAATGGCCAGGAAATTCACCAGATTGAACCCAATAGAAAATGGTTTGGGAGCTCATGAAGAGGGAAATCGCAAAGGAAGAAATAACAACAAAAATTCGCCACCTTTTTATGTATTATACTGACAGTCATAATTTTGCATATATCTTGTTTGTATCATAAGTATTCAATTATAACTTATGTATTTCGTTAGAAATAAAAATAATAATTTTTCGTCACAAAAACGTGATTTTTATTGAACATTTAGGGTGTGTCTAATAATATGGCCAGGGACTGCATATTCGTAAAATTTCCAAGGAATATAGGAACCATTCAACAATATTTCTCGAAAATTGCCAGATTTCCTAGAGGTCTGGGAGCAATAGATTGCACACATGTTCCCATACAATCACCTGGTAATATGCAACATACATTTCTTCTGTTTAAGAGAAGTGGCACCTAAAAAATATTTGTAGGAGAGTGGTTTTAAGTTGAGTGCAGTCGATTTTACAGTGTTCTACTCTGTATAATGACTTGTCAATTATTATCATGATGGAAGTTTTTCTAATACAAAATATTCTATTTTCTATACATCTTCATATTTCTTCCCCTAACATATTTTTGAGATGTAACTTCTTTTTCATACCAATGATTGCTGCTTTATTGTTAATTTTACTTGGAACCTATTCTAAATTGTTTTATTAGGAAATATAATTTCGCAAGTTGGGTGATCTGGGCTGTCCGGGTGACGCCGCGTCGAAGGCTGAGTTGCCGACGTTTCGACCATCCTGCCGTGGTCTTCCTCAGGGCTGGTATGAAGAAGGAAAGATCAACTTCAGTTTGGTTTCATGATGAAAAAAGATGACATTTCATTAAAATTTGCCCCCAATTAATAACGTTACGCATATTCATTTTTCTTATTTGGAAAATAAATATATTTTATTTTATGTTCGTGACCAAATATTTTCATTTCATTGTGATAATATAATACAAAATAACAAGAAATAACTTGCGAAATTAAATGAAGTCGTAGGCTTCCGCGACCAGAGTCATGTGGGTGATCTGGGATCTGACGATTATGCCACTCAGCAATTACATAAGATGTATCTTAAAGAAATATATTTGCATATAAAATTCACATCAAATACAAATCATTGCTGCAATATCTAATTCATTAACAAATTTTAGGAGATTCTTCATTTGGAGCACTTGCATCCGCGTTTTCATGTTCACCTTCTAGAGGGAAGGAAATGGACGCCTCTTCATTCAAAATCAACACACTTGGAGTCATTTCTGATTTCATTTGTAACCTTTATCATAATCTTGTTGTAAAATCAAAGGAATATTCACGTGTTAATGTTTTGTTTTTTCTTCTCGTATCAGACAACTGATGATGATGGCTAAGCCATCGAACGCTGCTCTTACATTAAATACTATTGTTGGCAATGACAACGTCTATAATTATTTCATTTCTGAAAAGGTTTAAGTCGTGCTTTTAAAATTACATACTACTATAATAGTATCATATTAAAATCCGTATTAATTATTGAAACGTACCTGTAGTTCTATCTGAATCATAAATGCTCTCGCCACCTTTCACAGACAATAAAATCATTGATTTTATTTTTTCTTCTAATGCAGTTGAAGGCGGCACATTTACTGTGCCACCGCCAGTTTTATACATATGTGCCCGAAGAGCAGCTACTTTTTTTTTGCGTAAATCCCTCTTCAGAGAATCATAATTGCATTTCAGATTTTTCGCTCCGCGAAAAATACCTCCTTTCGAGAGCCATTAAAGCCAAGCCACTTCCTTATCCTGCCACGAGGTAGCACAATTTATTTTGCATTCAATGTTTTTCCTCTCCGCAACGAGGGGCACCAGTCTTTCGGTTTCTTGGCTAGTAAAATTAACACCTCTTTCTCTCTTCTTTCCTTGCCCCCTTTCCTTTTTGAATTACTCACAAAAACAAAGTATAGTGCAATAAAATACACTAACACAGTTCACGAAGGAGTATACTGTAATAACACAAAATCACAACGAAAGAAGCGAAAAACACCTAACCAGCCTCTCTCTCACACACTTCTTCACAAGTGTGTGGTCACAACTTGGAGCAGCCTAACATTCGAATTGGCTCGTATTTCGCGCGTTTGAGTCGAAAATGTGGCGTTGCCGCTAGTCAAATAGTTATCTGGAAGATTATCAGACATATCTGTGAGATAGTTTAAGGTGGATAGAGCGAGATGTGTTATGTTTAACATGCCTTTTTTATTGTATTAATCGAAAGATGAGGTTCTTCTATGTTCTGGTAGAGTTTGAATCGATTTCACCGTCTAGTTTTTGCGCAACGAGACCGTAAAGTTTGCTGTTTTAACATGGGCTATAAATGGTGACCTGAAATTTTAAAATTGTGAGAAAATTAACTGTTGAACATGTTTTTAAAAACTTTCCTTTTGTAGCTAGCATCTCGAAGACTCAACATGCGCAATTTGAAGGAAATCTACCGTTTCAAATGCGAGAATTGTGCAAAATTATAAGCCTAAATCAGTCCAAAGGTAGACTCTTTCTAGATTTCTGGGGTCGGGACAGTGACGCGCATCTCGGCAACACCGCGCGCTCAACGCCCTTCATTCAATCGAGTGACTTGCAAGAGTTCGTACATTCCTCTGAATCGTCTGGGAGCAATTAAAATATCACCACTCCTGGAGAACATTGCGTTTCATATGTACCAGATATTCAGAAAACTGGAATTTTATGGATATAATGATTAGTGCGATCTGAATGAAAATCTTAATTCAATTAATAGCTCCAATGAGTCACATTGATACTACTCCCTGAGAAAATGGGTGATCTTGAGAGTTTAGAATTTTTTAAACATTCAGTACAGTATTATTGTTTTGTATTGTGCCGTACATCAGTTTCTTGCTCCTGAACAATGATTTCAATTATTCGAAAATTATTCATATTTCTTTTTTATTATGGAGATACACAGTGGATTGTCATTGTCTTTTGCACCACAGATGCTTACACAGAACTCAAAGCAACAATGTTTAGCCCAGATCAGTACCTCAATCGGTATTGCTATTGAAATGCATTTAATTAAGAAAGACTTTGTAGTGGCTCAACTGTGTTGTAATGATAAAATACTGTTTTGCTGGTGTTAATAAAACGCTGGGGTTAAATAAAACATTTGATGAAATGTTATGGTAACCATTCAATGTATATGTGAATGCAGTACTGGATTTCCTCCTAGCAAAATTGGACTTGGGACTCCCTTCCTCGTGCCCGGTTTTTTTAAAATAAATATTAAAAACTTCATAAACTGTTTTTATTAAAATAAGCATTAATCAAATAGTTTACTGGACGTTTGATTTTAAAAATAAATTGATTGGAATAATAAGAAACAAAACATGTATTTGTAAATGATAAATTTAAAAAGAAATTTCTACTTTGAAAAAAATTTAATAATTTACATCTGTATTGTAACAATGATTAATTCTATCATAATTAGTGTTTTTTAAATTTATTCATAATTAATTTTAAAGATTTTTCTTAAGGAGTGCCCAGTATAGTTTTGTGCTTGAAGGTCTATAGTATTTAAATCCGCTAAATTTAATAATTGCATTTGTAATTAATAATTACATTTTATTGAAATTGTAAGAGGAATTATATATTCAGCCTTTGGTACTTTCAGTATTTTAATAGAAACTCCTTTTTTCTTCAGCATTATATTTTATCTAATTGTTTGCATTTCCCAAACAATAATCATGCATTTTGAATGGTTCTCATATCTTATTTTCAAAACATTAAAACCTTTTTTCATTTTGAGTGCAACATCAAGACAAACTATTACAAAAGACTATCGTTTTTTACCGAGAAATCTCTTTTGAAGATATTATCTCCAACAATGGTACAATTATATTATTGAAGATCTCAATAATACAGCTCTCAGAATTATCCGATTCAGTATTTTCATTTTATCAGCGTTAATTTCATATGTACTTTACACAATAATTTACATCTAAATCAATATCATAACATGATATAAAATTATACTGAAAACCAGCAAATAGTTTATATTACTGCCCACATATTTATAGATATGTGTCTATAATGTTACGTTTTATTGTCTTACTAATTGTGTAATAGTGCTTTTTTATGTTAAAACTTATGCTTCAATTTTTCATTCCGTGGCTACGCGATCTGTTGGTACTAGTTAAGAAACTAGTCAACGGTAGCTCTTTATGTGGTATTAAAACATTTTTACTTTACATCTATTAAACTAATTTAATTCGAAAAATTAAATAACTCAGCATAAAAGTCCATATTTGGTTTATGTAGGTCCCACAATACCCACTTATCTCGCAAATAATTATTTTTGAACGTACTATGGACTCTATCTACTAGGGAATATCTCGCTCTAACCACTTTAACAGGAAAGACCTTGGTGAAACGCAAAATAAATACCAGGAATATCTGACGGATAAAATAACTGTAGGCTTAGTATCCGGAACTTTATCAGGCACCGGTGAAACAGGCCCTTAGCGTAGCACACGTAATTTAAAATAATTTTCGTCAAGCCAGGTATAGCAGACGATTTTAATCCATTCCCAATTTTTAAATGTTAACTACATTGATTTTTGTATGGCTAATGAGATACTTAAGTCATAATTAATAAAACTAGTTGAACCCTTGATATTATCTCTCACATCAAGAATAGCTGAAGAAAAGTAGCAACAGAAGAGTAGTAATTATACACAGTACGGAAAGTTGGAAACGCCAAAAATGTTGCTATATGCCGTTAAGAACATTCTCCAAAACTGATCAAATAAGAAAGGTTTACAAATTCTGGAACAATACAATCACTATTCATTGTGAATTTCAAGTTAAACACGACTCAGAAAATGTAATTGAAATGGTTTATATTAAAGATCTGTATGGCTTAGTGACCCACACGATCCTGCTATCCAAGTTAACTTAGAAACGTAACGCATCACGCATGATCACAATCATTGAAGTTTGTTTGTAAAGATACAGGTGCGAAAATGATTACCCGACAGTGCGTTTACGTACACTCCGTAATGTTTGCATTTAAAAACGGTGACGTGACACTCTCTAATTTTATTACTTCAAAATCTAACTCCGTGAGGTTGATTAGGAGTAGCCCTACACGCGTGGTCGTTTTAAAAGGGTTTGCATAATGTAGCATAGCATAAAGCAACAGATACCAATAGAGGGGAAAGTCGAATGAGTTTTTGCACAGCGTTTAGATTGAAATGGAAAAGTTCCGAACTGTAGGGCATACGAGTGATTGAAGGATTCTCCATTTTATGAACAGCACTGCATTAAAGGGGGTACACTGTACGAAGAACCCGCCTATCGTCCATAGGGGAGACAGAACAATCTACAAGAATGTTTTGAACCGACCCGAAGATTCAGCAAAGAGTGACTGAATGTGATCAGGGCATCATGTTTGATGAACAATGGAGAACGGGCGCACCAGCACCAAATACAGGCGGAACTTCTGTTACTAAAATGTTAATTTAGTTTAAAATATATTAATGTTATCATTAATTTCGATATTGACTCAGTATCAGAAAATTTTTGTTCCACACATGTTATGCTGGCCACAGGCATTTAATTCATCTAGTGATGTAATGTCTTCTTGGACGCAATATACATTGTGAAGATATTTTAAATTGTCTAGGTTTGCTTTGTTTAAATGCCACAAATTCCACATATCCGGCCTAGATAGTTGAGGTCCGTAAGGCTGAAGAGCCGTAGCTCTGTCTGCTTGAAGGGTCACAGCTTCGCCCAGCTTGCGTCCCCGAAAATTAAATAAAAAATTCCATCATTTCAAAAAGTTTATAACTGAAAATTACTTTATATACAATATATTGCACGAAAAAATCATTTTTTTAAATAGTTGATAAATGTTGAAATGGTGAAATATTAAGCCCACATTAATAATAGGAATTAAAAATTATTAACGTAAATTTTAAAATACGCTTAAATAAAAGTACATGTTCAATTATCTGAGATATGTAGTTATTTTTATTTGTATCTGTAAAAGAACGTTGTTATGAACTGGTTTTTAGTAAATACGGTTCATTTTTTCAGTCTTAATATGAAAACAAACTTCACCTACAATAGTGATTTATACAGTAGCTACACGTCTACATTTTTCATATTTGGAGCCAGTTTCTTTAATTTTGTTAGTCAGAAAATTTATCAGACGGTCGAAATGTAATTTATTCAAAACACTTTTTCCCCCCCTTTTCGTAAGTGCCGTCGATCTTTCCGTCATACAATTGGGGAGTTTATCGCGATTCGTATGTGGATAAAATATGAGCCAAATACTTGCAATGGGTATAAGGATTTTGCATTGTTTAAAATTGATCAGTCTTATACTACGATAAAACAACAGGCAAGAGAGTTGCCTTATACATGTAGTGGATGAACCTCAGAGTCCATTGAGCGTAGAAGTGTTGCGCAATCTTGTTCTAACCACGTGATGCAATTTCTTTATTCAATCGACCGAAAACCCACTCAATTATGATTGTATTGATTCATAATTAGTATTATATTATCACAATTAATATCCAAAGACTTTAGAAAACGCTTTGATTAATATGATACGAAATGATCGTCCACAATGATGGTTGTAGACTATTCTCTCCCTTCTCACATGGATTACCACAGGATATCCACTACCAGCATGGAATTTAACTGATATATTCTAATGATGCGAATCCGAAGACTAATATTTAAATACTAAATAAAACTGAAAAAGCCTCCTTCAGCCCTACTTAATAAAAGCGTGGTGTAACGTGGGTATACCACACTTATTCTGGGACTAGTTAGTTCTAGCTTAAGAATGGTGTAAGAAAGAAATAACTTTTTACTAATAATGGCGCCTAAACCGTGGAATAACTAAAACTTCTCTAAACCGAAAATAATGCTTGGCAACGTTTCTTCTTGTAGCATCTTTGGTGATTTTGCATATTCTCTGCTAGGAAGTAGTGAGCGATGACATTCGCCATTTGACTACGAATTACAGTGTTAGCGAAGTGAAGTTCGTGGTGTGCGACGCGTGTCTTCCTACTTTTAATAATAACGAGTTATTGATTGGTTATTGTTTTAGCAGGGTTTGAATAGTTTTTTATTAGTATATATTAAATTGCATTTTGTTTATAATTATTAAGCAATGGCTGAAAAGCGCGCGAGGAGTGTGAACTGGGATAGTGAAGAAGAGGTAAGAAAGATTTTCTTTTGATAAATATTTAGCATTGTTTTTTTTGCAAGTGTGATGTTTGAATGTGTTAACTTTTCCTGTTTTCTTTTTCTTTCCAACAACTTCTGAGAGAAATAATGAAGCAGCATTTAAATGTATTGAATGCGAAAAATAATGATACATTTATTAACGAAAAAGCCCAAGCTTGGCAAAAAATTACGAAAAAATTTAATGATGTTAACTTTCGGAGTAGGGAATTGAAACAAATTTATAACCAATGGAAAGTGATGAAAACAAAGTCAAAGAAAGAAATGGGGGAATTCAAGAAACACATTAGATTGACTGGCGGGGGACCAAAGCCAACAAGTCCTTCACGCGAGACTAGAAATAGTGAGACTGGATCCCACAGGATTTTTATATCCAGAGAATCCATTTGACTGACAATTTTGTGGTATCTTGCAAACCGCAAATAGAAATCGAGGATACTGTGTTGCATCCAGCGATAAAAATTTTTGCATTGGAAAGGAGCGATGCTGCAATCGCCTCCACTTCAGGCACTTCTCTTGCTGCTGCCGTTGGTGTTGTAAGAGAGTTTTGTAGTGATGTAGAACTACTCACCGCTACTACTATGCCCCCTGCAACTGCTAGTTTCACTGCTTCCAGTGATGCGGGAGCCACCACCACCACTACCACTACTACGACTTTTTTTTTTTTGAAGTGAAACAAATTGAAAATAGATTTTTCTATAGAAAAGTTGTAAACCTGTATATAAAATTTTAAATTAGGAGCTTTTTATACCATTGTGTTGGAAGTAGAGTTAATAAATAGTTTAATAATTAAATTGTTCTTTTGGGCTTCAAAAAATTTGGTTTAGGCACTATAATAAATTCTCTTATCTTTCTGATAAGTACTGATTAATCATAATGTTAAGCAGAGACTTAGTAGCATATCACAAAGTTGAGAATATTTCTGTGGTATTTCTTTTTGGGGGGATCACAGCTGGCAAAATGATTATATAAGATTTTAACTTAAATTCCAAACTTGTGATCATAATTATTGTTAATTTATTGCCTTCTGAGAATGAATTAGCTGAATGACTTTAAAAAGGTAAGATTTTTGATAGAGCGTGCGTCTATTAATTTTTAGAATGGATTTCTCATGTCAGCACGTAGTCTTCGATGAAAGGAGGCATTTTCGAAGATAATATAGGGGGGATAACAAGTAAATTAAATTAAAATGAATGTTGAACAATATTAGACTTCATTAATGACTATTCAACAATGACTATTGTGGGCTCAGAACAATCACTTTATAAATGGTTATTTTCATGTCCTGAGCAATTTCAATCTTTTTTGCATAAGATTTAAAACCAACTTCTGAAATTGCCATTGTAGAATTCACGACCATGATGTAATGAACATAGTTCATGAGATTTGGTTGGAGTGTAAACAATTCGTTCGCAGACGTTTCAGAATGTTTTAATTCAATTGTCAGGGCCAGTGTTCAAAAACAAGGCATGAAGACATCAATATGAATAAACAATAATACAATACATGCAAAAATATAAAAATGTATACACCATAACTAAAATTTTCATATTATTTAGAAAGGTGCGCATATTTTTATAGTTTTTACAAATCATATTGATGTCTTCAAGCCTTGTTGATTTTTATACACCAGCCCTGATGATGGAATTAAAAGATTGAGAAACATCAGCAAACTAATTATTTATACTCTGACCAAATCCTGTGAACTACATCCCTTGATCTGAATTACTACACAGGTCAAAGCATGGGAGAATGTCATTTTAGCTCATTCAATATAAACTTCAATCTCAATTTCATGCAAAGGTCAATTGTGCAACACAAAATAGTCAGCATAAAGCCAAAATCTAATAGTTCTGTGCATAGCAGCTGTTTCAATTTTCATAAACTAATGAATCCAAAATTTTAATCCATAGTATTTATTCAACAATTTATCACCCTTTCCTTTCTAAAGAGTATTAAAATTTTCCCGATTAAATTATAACGTAATAGAATGTGCAATTGAAAGTGAAAAAAAGCAAAAAGCACTTTGAAAAATCTTTTTTATACATGGTCTTAATCATCATACTTTAGTAATCTGCGTGATTATTTAGATGTTTTCACTGCACTGAGCAGGTTGCCTTTTACCACTTTAAATCAAAATTGACTCGTATAAAAGTGAAATATTTTATATGTAATTGATAGGGAAATATGAGTCTGCAAATAAAATTCTGAACAATTTTTTATATTCGTATTTAAAACCTTTCTACTGTACCTTATTTAATATTTTTCCCCTCAGGGGTTGAAAAGAGGTATGCTCTATAGAATGCCAACAAAAAGTTCAAATTCATATTTCTGCAAATGCTTATTAATCCACATTAGGATGAATTACATGAAATATGGAAGTATTTTAAAATGGGAAATTTTCTTATTTTAGTCAAATATATTTTTTGGGATATATGAATATTGGAACAAGTATTGTTTTGCTACCACAAAGCAATTAGAAACAAAACTATTATTATCAGACATTTCAGGTAAAACTTTTATTTACATTCACTTCACTTTTACAATTAAATTAATAAGCAGATATCCTTCTCTAAAAATTCTCCTCTATAAAAGCTGCCCGAACGGCTGCTCTTCGACCTACAGCTTGAATTGGTTGCAATTCCTGTTCTTCAACAGGAAATTCCTCTTAATTAAAAATTATTGCTATCTTGTGCAATATTGCGAGCGCCACAATATATAGCTTTATATTTTCAAGGGAGTTTCTGAAGCCTGTTTGGAGACAACGAAATCGGCTTTTCAGCACACCAAAACATCTCCCCACAGAGTTCCTTGTGCACACATGCTTTGCATTGTAGCAAACCTCCTTTCTTGACCTGGGCCTCAACACTGGGATGAATAAGTAAGGTGTGCATGTGTACCCAGAATCTCCCAAAAGCCTCCCATGAAATTGTCCACCTTCAAATTTCAAAGCAGATTCATTAAATATTCGGGAATCATGTGCACTCCCGTACCATCTTGCCACAATGTCCATTATCTTCAATGAAGCATCACACACAACTTGTTCGTTTAATGATGGGAAATTATTCCTATTTATATAATAGTGCCCTTCATTGCCTCGTACATGTGAAATGTGGATGTGAGTGCAATCAATGCACGTGATCACACTTTTGAACCCACAAATATCAGAAAACATGTTGATTTTCTGCACCTCCTCGTCTGAATTTTCAGGCATTCGTATATACATCTGCCTCTTTTCGACAATAGACAGTGCCACTCTACGGCACACATTAGTAATAGATTGTTGACTTATTCCATGCAAGTCAGCAGAATAGTCTTGAATTTCATTTCTTCCCCAGAAGCAAAGAGCAGTTTAAATTTTTAGATCAGAAGAAAGTTTCCCTCCCCTTCCGTCAGATTTTAACTGTGCCCCCAACAAGTCTTAATTTTATTGCTCTTTCTTTAGAAAATCTTTATTTCCTGCGGAATTCTGCATCAGAATACATCGCCAATGGACTCACACGTGCCCGGTAACTCTTCTTCCTCCTCGGCTCACAATCGAAGATTTCGTCCATAAACACAACTTCTTCCACACTTTCTATATCTCGAATAGACATCGTTCACAAGAAAGTCAGAAAAAAATCACAGTTCGCAATGGAAGGGCAGCCAAGTCAATAAATATCCCGGAAGAAAGTACGCAAAAAACGCACAAGCAAAGGTCGAAAATATATATACATATTAAAAAGTCTGAAATAGAAACCACGAAACACACGGCACGAAAACAAGCCTGTGAACACAAATGACTATTGCGAAGCGCTTTTGTTTTAGTCGCGATTTTTTTCTTATCCACCACTTAAAAACTTACGGTGGTCTCCGGAGGTTT
>BOPP01000551.1:31334-45326 GCA_017312745.1 Gryllus bimaculatus | reverse complement strand
AACGATCGTGAAATGAAATCGAATCATTTCTGCATGTTAATCACTGGGCCACGCCTCCAGGCATGATCGATGTGGTATGGCATCAGTGGCTGTCAAAAAAACCGGTCACATGACTGAACGCTCTGTATCCGAACCCCCTTCATGAAATTGATATTTAATAATTTTATCCGGGCTCTTTCTTTAAAAAATATTCACAATATTAATTTTCTTTAAACACTCCACAATACTTTTGCAATGCACAAACTCATTCAAGTCACATTAGCAGAAGCATTAAAGGAGGTAGAAGTCAAGACAATGCAATCAATTCCCTAATTCTAACTAATTGGCAACGCTCTCGAACGTTATCACACAAGATGGCAAGCTTCAAACCTAATTAACAACAATCGCAACAGAATTTTGTGTGTGGTGTTTATTGTTAACAATGGTAAAGCGCTGGTTACCAATAATGGAAAAATCTGCCATTATTAGGATAAAACAATTTAGTCTTGATAAACATACATAATATTACAGTGGGAAATCATATATGGAAAGGATCAGCACCTATTTTTTTAAAAAAAGAGTGATAGAAATGATTGAATTAATAATATTTTCGTTTAAAAGGTATGCACTGACATTTAGAATAATAAATGATAATAATATTGATGAAGCTATAGCTTGAATAACGAAATATTTTATAGCTGATGCTCTTGATATTATCTGATCCTTTGGGGATATTAATTGAATGAAAGTAATTCCCAAAAAGCACGTCATACTAACAAACTTGTCGTAATTACTAGGCTCTTTAGGCTTGCTACAAATGCTCTAAAGTTCAATTGACTTCCGTTCTGAACCACAATTAACTTTTCATTTTCTTATCGTTTTTTATCGGTAATTCTCTGAAGTTTAATTCACTGAAGTTTTTTTAAAAATTATTATAATTCTCAACGAGATGGAAACGTGAAATTTTTAGTTCTATCTACTCACAGAATTTGTGAGATTTTTACGTACTGATTTTATTAATTAACGCATTGTAATGATAAGTATTTTTAAATTATATTATTTATATTTTTAAGTGTTATTCGTTGATGCAATCAATATTTATTACATTAGTTTCTTCTTTAAAACCTAAGCCAGTACGACTACATATTGATTAAAAATATTCAAACCTGGAGTAACAAGTGAAAGCGTGTAGTATTAATAAGCTTCTTCCTGCATTTCAGCCACTGCAATTATCGGTCGGGCTACTTCCTATGAAGAAGGAAAAATTATGATATTGTGAATACTATTCGTTAAAAATGTGTTTTTGATTGATTCAAAAGAAATTTCATTTGTCCGGGCACAGATATAGATTTACAAGCCGAAGCGTGTATATGTATGTGTTTGAACTCAAGGCGGACGGTGCAATGATAGTTCAGGCCGATTTATGAGTTGAAGGAAAAATATTATATTGTCAATAATATATTGGGAAAATGTTCCTTATACTCGAATACACTTGGTTTGGTCTTGCCCGGTGTGTTTTTGGGTGCTCCCTGCTCTGCAAGTGTAGGAGTGACGTGCGGGTACCTGCTTCGCTGCAGTAAGAATTTTGATACTGCATACTAATATTGTTAATATTAGGTAAGTAAGAGCCATTTATTGTTCACATCCAAATTTTGTTTTCACATCCATTTCGGTCCCTACAGAAATGGATGTACAAAATGAAAGCTTTTTTGCTAGGATGTATAGGAGCTGAGCATTTGGATTTATGTGCTACTTCAATTATTACTTCCCCATACCATATACGATTTATTATTATTATTATTATTATTATTATTATTATTATTATTATTATTATTATTATTATTATTATTATTATTATTATAATTGTTTGTATCAACTTGCCCTTCACGATAATACAATTTTATTACATGGAAATTACTCTTCGAATAAATTTAAGCAATTTTGAGTAACCGGCACAATAGTACTAAACAATTTTTAATCAATAATATGGGATTAGTAAGATTAGTTGAACAAGGTTGTTATGTAGGAAACATTCAACAACACAGCAATTGACGATAATTTCATGAAGGTTCTAGTTTTGAGTAGTACTGAAAAGTACGCCATTTTTTGTTGTATCACTTTTCTACGTTATGAGCGTTATGATAGTTATTGGGTGGTATGAATAAAAATGAGCACTTGCTCAGGAGTAGTTGCTTCGGAGCAAAGTGAGTCTACTCCGCGGCACTGAGCAAAAGCTCCATTTCGTACGAATAAAAACTTCGTATGTCTCCGGAGAACTTGCTCATGTCTCGCGAGCATTTGCTCGTTGTGAACAAGCGATATAAAAATGGGATTCCTGAGTAACAAAGAGATTACATACGTTACGCGCGCCGTGCACATCATTTGTTTTTTCCGTGATTAATTTGTGAGGAAGTTCGAGTTTGGTTGTGTTGGAACACGTGCAGTAGTAGGAAGTTGTGAGCGTTCTGAGGTCGTGCTCGTGTTTCCCGAATATACTTGATATTTCCAACACGAAATGAGTAGCAGCAGTGACAAGGAGCAGAAGGCGCTGGAGTCGCAACAAATTTTCGCTGAGATGCCTTTAGTGCTGAATATTATGATGTTGTGCATCGGTAGAAAATTTTAAAATTTTGGTATATATTAGAACTTCATTAGAACAAAATTCTGGGATACTGTTTTTCAATTTTGTGATAAGTGGATATGCTATTTTTACGGACATTTTGTTCGCCCTTATTTGTTCTTCTCCCCGCCGCGCCGTCTGAAGTCGTGGCGATACTGTAATTTGTAATTATTTAAAAACTGCTCAAGGAAAGAACTAATTATGAAACTATTTTCATTGAACAGACATTACGATTGCTTACGATTTACTGTATTCTTTATTTACAGTATTTTAAGAGGATCAGAAAGTTAACATTAGTGGGTTAAACTCTCAAAATTCATTGAAACAATATTGTTTGAGAGAGCTTGGGAAACGTTCCAGGTAGTGTCATAAAAGATCCGCCCGCCTCCGAATAAAAGATCTCGTCCGCAGGCCACTAGCCGCCCAGACTGGAGAATAACAGATCATAAATATTTGTGAGCTGACAGGATCTTCTTCACACCAGACGGAACCGTGTGGACGGTACCGCCTACTCGTGTCGGCTGGGTGTCTTTTAAGTGAATAATAGAATATGTAACTCACGTGAGTTGCAAATTTCAGCTAGGCTACAAGTAGCAAACAGCAATTTGTCTGACCCTCCCGCTATACCGTCTGAGCACTATGTCAGTACTACTTGTAACTACAGTACAATTGGAGAACTTAGTACGTACGCACTAATTTATTTCCCCAAAATTAAATTTATCACTGCTACAGTTTATTCATTAAAAGTTATCATAGCGGCTTGAGGGTTTTTATACCATGCCAGACATACTAGCACGTATAACAAAAAGTGGGAAGAACATAATGAAATTAATAATATTGGATACGATTTCGAAAAGGTCTCTGAGTTCTCACTGGCTGTTCTGGACTTTTTATTACACGGTAAAGTTTTAATTGCACGCATGCCTTAAGTATAGTGATAACCAACGATTTTTCATGAAAATAATGAGCATATTATGTTAGCTAAACGAAAAATATATTTAATTTTGGGGGAAAACTCGGCACTAAATTCTCCAATTGGTTTGATGTGATTGTGCTCGTATGGGTTGTGCCAGTTTGACTCACATCTTAGGAATCGTATCATCGTAGGATTATAAAATTGCCTGGAGTTCAAAAGAAAATAATAAATCGGACCGCAGACTTCATAAACTTGAAAATACCAAACTCATTAATTAATTTTTCTGTTGGATAAAAGATTATAGCTTGAACAGTACTTAAAAAATATGAAGTCCTGTAGACGCATTTAAACAACTCTACATATAATAAACAGACCGTATTCACTTCATGCAATTTGTTTCAATTCACCACAATAAAATCCGGATAATCGACGGTTTGGGTTTTTGATGTATGAATGAAGAACAATACTTGGTCTTCTTGTGAAGTAAGTGCGATAAATAAATTGCATTCGCGAAGTCGGTTTCCCTCTCGAGAGTTCGTACGGTAATCGCGTACGGTAAATATGTATTAACTGTTCGATATTTATCAAGTCTACACTGCATTTGAAAAAAGTGTAAGTTGTAAAACATAATATTATAGGTATCAAGATGTACATAGAAACACTTTCTTCTGAAAAGGTGAGGGTGCTACTCACTTCTAAGTCACACTATCTATTTGTAATTCTCTACGTTGTATGACTTAGTCCAAAAAATTAAAAGATGGGTAAAATTGGGAAAAACGGTATATACAAAATTTCGAATTAAAATTTGAGAAAACTAAACTACAATACTTAAATTGCGAGAAACATTTGACAAGTATATGAAAAATAAATGAATACATTGAAATATTTTCAGATGTAAAAGAGCTTCTCAAAATGCCTGCTCTCACTTGTCAAGATCAGAACAACATTATTATGTATTTTAGACTACTGTACAACAGAATTAAGAGTAACATGTAACTCGTACATACTCACTGTCTCGAAATTGAGACGGTCAAATTCTTTGTTTTCTGATTCTTATTACAAATGCCTTCTATTGAGAATTTTAATTCGTAAGTGAACATGTACATTTCGTACGAAACAACCCACACTGAAATAAACATCGCACATTTCTTACTTCTTATCATATAACTTAAGGTTAAAGCTTTTGAGAGCAACATTGTAATAAGCAATAAAATATTGAACACACGCCCCAAACACAGACCCTGTGTAGAGACTACAATGAGACGGTACCACGTACTCGGCGTTTTGATCTCGTTCAAGAAGGCATCTCTATTAAAATGAACACATGAAAATACTCTTGAAAACTTACCTTAATATCTGTTAACAAACAATCTTGTATAAGGCTTCTGGAGTGGAGGCTTAAATCTCTTCCTTGGGCCGATGTCAGGTGCAGGTAAGATGCCGACATCCGTTAGTTATTTTCTTGTCTCGCTTCTTTTTCTGAACGTTTTGATTCAAACAGAAAAAATGACCTTTACCGAAGAATCTCGTAAATATGTCTTTTCCTAACGAAAAGTTTCTGAATAACGTTAAGTAACGGGCACAGGGCGGTATATCGAACACTCCGTTTTTTTCCAGCCAAGAAATTGCGTTTGAGTTTGCGTTGAAAACTGTTTTTAAACATTGCGACTTATGTGACATTAACATTCCTGCAATCACTTTAAACTGCCTGAGTGACTGGCTTAGATACGAGTACAATTTTACTAGAAGAGTAATTTCCATGTAATAAAATTGTATTATCGTGAAGGGCAGGTTGATACAAATAATAATAATAATAATAATAATAATAATAATAATAATAATAATAATAATAAATCGTATATGGTATGGGGAAGTAATAATTGAAGTAGCACATAAATCCAAATGCTCAGCTCCTATACATCCTAGCAAAAAAGCTTTCATTTTGTACATCCATTTCTGTAGGGAACGAAATGGATGTGCAAACAAAATTTGGATGTGAACAATAAATGGCTCTTACTTACCTACTATTAACAATATTAGTAATAATGTCCTTCAGCTCATAAATCGGCCTGAACTATCATTGCAGCGTCCGCGTTGAGTTCAAACACATACGTATACACGCTTCGGTTTGTAAATCTATTTCTGTGCCTGGACAAATGAAATTCCTTTTTTAAGTAATCAAAAATAACATTTTTAACGACTAGTATTCACAATATCATTTGTTTTCCTTCATAGGAAGTAGCCCGACAGATCCTTGCTCCATTTCTGTGCCTGGTCAAAAGAAAATATATCTTTGGAAACGAGAACACACTTATAAAAAATAGTATTCACAATATCATATTTTTTCATTCTTTATAGGAAGTAGCCTGACCGATAATTGCAGTGACTGAATTGCAGGAAGAAGTCTATTAATGCTACACGTTTTCTCTTGTTACTCCATTTGTGTTCCCGGGAAAAGAAAAATCTTTTTTGAGAAACAATAACGCACTTTTCCTGAATATCAATCAGAATATTATAATTTTTCTTTAGCATACAAGTAGCCGGGCTGATCATAGCAGCGACTGGGTTGCCAGGAGCCCGCTATTAATACTCTGCTTTACTAATACTTTGCTTTAAAATTGACGTAGATTTTTAAACAAAACAGCACTGGATATGGTTCCTCAGTCCTATAAATCAAAGGAATAATTGTCCACCTTGAAAGTTTTTATACATAAAATGTTTGAGGTAAAATGTATTGAAAGTGAATGGAGAATTTTCTATTATATTAGAGTAATTGCTTAAGAACAAATAAAGTTGCAACCTTAATTTTTGCTAACCATAAACATATGATATTGCAGATACTTTAGATTAAATAACAGTGGTACGTAGCACATCTATTTCAGATTTCACTCATAATAAAATGAAAAATTGCAATTTTTTATTTATAATAAAAAATTTAATATTAAATTATATACCTAAAACACAACCATACTCCCAAAGCGCAGTCTAAATTTCAACATTGAATTTTGACTGAAAACGAGGTTTAAAAAAATCAGAAATTAACGCATAAAGTGCTTCAATTGCACCCGTTTTTTAATTGTTTATAGTTGAGTACAAAATTATTTATTTTGTTGTAGTTTTAGTACATATATGTCAGAAGAATATAGACTAGTTAAATTGAAACTTCTTCGAAGGGGGATGCGGTGGTGAGACTTTTGTTTAGAGCCGCTCGCAATTATTCGTGTTTTTAGACTGTAATATCTCAGTTGCGGGACTAGATAAAATTTTGAAATTATTATATGTAAAATTTCACTATATTGTGAAACTGCGTTATGAATTTCAACTTTGAAATTTGACTTAAAGTGTGTTTTAAAAATCGTGAAATGCACGTAATAATTGCGTCATTGGTAACCGTTTTTTAATTATTTATAGTTGAGTACAAAATTAATTATTTTGATGTACTATTAGTACATATATAGTATAAAAATATAGAATAGTTGATTTTGAATTCCTGCGAAGGGGGAGGGCAATGGCGGACAATTCTGTTTTCAACCGCTCGCAATTTTTCGTGTTCGTAGACTCAGACTAGAGAAAATTTTGAAATTATTGCATGTAAAAGTTCACTATGATATTAATCTGCATTATTGATTTCAACTTTGAAATTTTACTCTAAATATGTTTGAAAAAATTGGAAAATATGCGTGACAAGTCCTTCACTGGCACCCGGTTTTTAATTGTTTATAGTTGAGTACAAAATTTTTAATTGTGGTAGAAAATTAGTACATAATTAGAAGATAATGTTAGGCTAGTTGATTTTGAATTTATGACAAGTGGGGGTGCTAACTTAACGTCAAGCTAGCACCCTCACTTTGGGATGTGGTTTTTTTATTGTTTATAGTTGAGTACAAAATTTTTAATTGTGGTAGCAAATTAGTACAAAATTATATGCTAGATAATTTTGAATTTCGAACAAGTTGGGGTTGCAGCTTGACGGAGGTGGAATTTTCCTCTCCTCTGACTGTTCGGAAAGAAATTTGAAGCGAACAGACTAAAGAGCAATCTGTCCTCACATCTTCGGTGACTCTAAGGAGCGAATGGCATGGTTGATGAATACTTCTGTGAAAAATCCTTGCAACTGTGAGCCTCACCTCGTCTTTAATTTCACGTCTTTGTAACGGTTTCCTTCCAATTTTATCCTCGTGGGATAATTCCGCTTTTATGGCGCTCACTGGAAGATGAAGATCAGGAACCCAGATACGCCTGTCTTACCACGTGTCATCGCGAACTCGTATGTGTCTCAGAAGTCCCATCATTAATCAATTGCAATGAGTTTTTGTAAAGAAATGTAATTTCCTTCACCATTTACTTAGGTGGTTGGAATTATGGTATTTCAGATACAAGATAAAGAATTACATCATGTCGTGAAAGGGAAACTGTAGCATGAGCGTGAGGCATAGCACGTGCACCTTTCACATTACAAATTTCATAGATTTTCTTCTCAGAAGTACATGAATAATTTATCACTAGACTGTCATTGTATTGTTGATAGAATATTTACCCCATTAGCCTCGAAGTGGTTTTAAAACAGATGGAAATTGATTCCGTGTGCTTCGTCTCCGCTTGCGAATGTGTCTTGATCTCGTGGACTCGCATAGAACGAGTGCTGTTCAACATTAGTTAACCGATCGTGTGGCTTTCGAGATATCATTCAAACATACTTCTCAGATCTTTTCGTTACGTTCTCAAGGCTTGCTTGCGATGTCAATCACTGCGCTACTCGTATATCGGTTTGAGTGGCAAGCGAAATATTTAACGTATGTAAATACGAAGGTTGCCTTTTCAGTGTTACCAGATGTGTTCAGAGGGATTCCGCCATGTTCGTTTCAGTTTCCGCCTAAAATCCGTTGAACTGGTTTTAAATTTCCCGCCTAAATCCGCTAAACGTAAAATAAATTCTTGTTCCATATTTAAATGTTGCATTAATTTATTTTATTAAAACAAATGATAGAAAATAATGATAGAAAAGTACATATGCTTATGAATGCATGAAATAGATAAGGACAATTGCTTATTCTTGGTCATAGCCGTCGTGGTATTGGCGTATTGGACCACCAATATTTTAAAATAATAATAAATACAATAATTAATTATGAATAATAATAATAATAATAAAGAGAGCGTAGACTTCCGCCGGTCGCTTCCGGGTGACGCCGCGTCCGTGGCGAAGTACCGACGTTTCGGTCGCCATTCGCAAACCTTCCTCAGGGCGTAATGCGCATTAGCCCTGAGGAAGTCGTTAGAATGGCAACCGCAAACGCGGAGGGCACCTCGCATGACGCGGGCGTCACCCGGACAGCCTATTAAATAATAATAAAGACGCACCTTATGTAGCTAAAATTATCTGTCTTTTATTATTATGTTTGAAAATGTTTCTGCTCAAACCACTCTACATATGTCCACGGCCTCCGCCGTAATAGTGAAGATTTGAAGAATTCCGCTTATTTTCCCACCGTCTTTATTAATTTCCGCAGTTTTCTGTCCGTGTCCTAACGTCTACGTCAACACACAACATTCGTCCGATGGATATCGCTGAGCGTTCACGACGTCTCCGATGCGCCGAACATCTAATGACCTGCCTAACTGCACGAAACTAATTTTTTTTTCGCCGTACGAGTGCAAAATTCGCTGAAAACGGCGGGAATTTCCGCCGATATGGCAACTCTGTGCCATTTTATGTTCGGATTTGGCAACCCTGGTGTTGCAATCTGGCAACTGACAGCTCTATCGTTAAAGTTTGGGTGTTTTGAGGTTTATACGTACTTCAGAACGTTTGAACATACGAGCGCTATTTGTGTTGTTTGCAGTAACTTAAAATATTCTTCTTGGCCCAAAAATGGAATTAAATCGTGCACATTTTCTTGCGATTATTTTTTTACAAATTTCGACGTGGATTAACTCAGCAACAGCGCATGGATGAAATTAATTCAATTTTGGGCGACGAAGCTCCATCAAGGACCAGTATTTATCGATGGTATGGTGAATTCAATCGTGGTCGTTGTTCACTCCAACACGAATTTCGGGAGGGTCGTCCAAAATCACTTGTTCCGAAAACCATTGATGCTGTGCGTGAACTGATATTGAAAGACCGTCATGCGACCTATCGTGAGATTGAGACAACCTAAGGCAATAGTGGGACCAGCATACATTCAATATTGCATGAACATTTGACTGTCAAAAAAAATTGTTCCCGTTGGATCCCATACCATTTTTGTCAATCACTCAAAAAAAGGTTCGTGTCGATTGGTCAAAGAAATGTTTAAAAAATATTATCACGGTGCTTCGAAACACGTCTAATACATCGTAACAGGTGATGAATCGTGGATTTACGAGTACGAGCCCGAAAGCAAACAGCAGTCGACTGGATGGGTGTTTCAATTTGAGCAAAATCCAGCAAAAGTTGTTCGCCCACGAAGCACTTCCAAACAGATGGTCGTCTGTTTTTTCGGAAAAACTGGACATGTCGCAACCATACCACTAGAACAACGCAGAACAGTCAATTCTGAGTGGTGCACAATGATTTGTTTGCCAACTGTCTTCCATGAAATCAGGAAAACCAACCGCCGAAGACGGACCACTCTTCACCACGACAATGCGAGCTCTCACACATCGGCTCAAACAATTGCATTTTTGAGCACCCAAAACATCGATTTGATGAGTCATCCGCCGTATAGTCCAGACTTGGCACCGAATGACTTCTATTTATTCCCGTACGTAATAAACAAACAGAGGTCAACGTTTTTCGACACCTGAAGAATCGGGTGCTGCATTGAGAATGCATGTTTTGGAGATACCTCAATCAGAATGGCAAAAGTGCTTCGAGAATTGGTTTTAACACATGCAAACGTGTATAGATCTTCATGGGGAATATTTTGAAAAACAATAAAGTGATTTCCGATGATTAATATATGTTTTTGTTCTGTAATCCTGAAATATAAAAGGCAACCCTCGTATTTCAATTTTTCTGAAATATTTAATACACCATTTCGTTATAGAAATTTTTCACTTCGTTTTCCCAATCACACTGTGGCGTAACACTCGGGCCCGCAATGCGGACGGGCCCAGGCAACAGGGGGAAGGTTTTGCGAGTGTAAGAAATAATAATTACGTGATACTCTCTCTGATACTGTGCGATAGCTGATGCAATAAAAAATTAAAAACATCTTCCAGGAGAACGATTTCCACTTCCGTAGTTTATATAACCCTGTTTCTAAATACATAAAGGAAGGCAATTCATTTAGGTTTTATTAATCTTAATTTCATAAAATTAATTAATAATGGCAGGTTTTTCCATTATTGGTTACCAGCACTTTACCTTGTTAACAATAAACACGATTCATAAACTCTCTTTCGATTGTTGTTAATAAAGTTTGAAGCTTGCCATCTTGTGTGATAACGTTCGAGAGCGTCGCCAACAACGCATTCCAATTAGTTAGAATTAGGGAATTGATTGCATCGTCTTGACTTGTACCTCCTTTTATGCTTCAGCTAATATGACTTGAATGAGATTGTGCATTGCAAACGTATTGTGGAATGTTTAAAGAAAATTAATATTGTGAATTTTTTTAAAGAAAGGGCCCGAATAAAACGATTAAAGATAAAGTTCATGAAGGGAGTTGGGATAAAAGTTTTGCGGGTGGGCTTCCACCCACTTCGTTATGCTACTGCAATCATGGCATGCAGCCTTAATGGAGAATGGGGGGAGGAGGCTAACAACGAACCCCGTAGATATTTATTCTTTCGTACGATTTCCCTCTACACATTTCTCCTCAGTGTCGTTTTTCCTTTATTCAACTTCGAGCTAAAGGCAGCACACGTACGGAGAATCCAGCTTCTGTCTGAGCCTGAGTCACTATTGCACCACAGCGCTTCACTGCTTATTCCAGGAATTTTTGCTCCCCCACTCCTCTGACGATAGCATCGTAGTACCGACGCTCGCCGCTGGAAGCGCACCAGTCGCCTCCGGGAGCTCTTTTGGCCAAGAGAGCGTAGGGAACGCGTTAGTCCGTCGGCCGCCGCGGAGAGGTGACGAATGTAACGTGTGCTCAACGCGTTATCGAACATTGCAGCGGGCAGTAGCCCTGCGCAGGTCCGTGCCTAACGAGGTTTTGCTTCGTGCCTGAAACCACAAGTCGTAATCGGTATAAGTTCACAATTCGGTGCGTTGGTATTGTAAATGCCATGGATTCTCCGGAGTGCCTAATTGCTTTCGATTTATGGGATGAATCGGAGGAGACATGGCAGAGTGCTGAGCGAGCAGAGGTAAGAGCTACGTCAGAAGTTTTATTGAACTGACTTCAGTAAATTAAGAGATAATTTTAACATTTCCTTGCCTTTTTTGGAGTTGTAAAATGATTGATCATGTAGTGTAAAAGTACGTCGTTGAGTATTATGGTGTAGATAATATAATCGCAACACATTTTTTCATCGTACACGCACGACCCCTCATTGAGTTACCATATTAACCGCTTTAATCATTAATTTAAAAATGTTATTTCATTTAGATATTTTATGTCTATCGACTGTTGAAATACCAAATTCATTGCGTAACGTTACGTGTAGACGAAAGGATGTGCTGTAGAAAAAGTTTGCGCATGAGGATGGGAATTCCGTGATGACAGCATGACGTCATGAGTTCCAATCTCAATCAAATTTCATTCCATACACTCCTGTCATTTTATTATGGATGTAGTGCTTTTTTCATATTGAAGTGCGACGTTTAATTGAAGAAAAAACTTAAACTGTAGAAAAATTATATCATAAGGAGGCTTCTCAGTTTTATTTAGCATTTAATTATTAGTCTTCGGATTCGCATCATTAGAATAAACCAGTTAAATTCCATGCTGGTAGTGGATATCTTGTGGTAATCCATGTGAGAACGGAGAGAATAGTCTACAACCATCATTGTTGTGGACGATTATTTCGTATCATATTAATCAAAGCATTTTCTAAAGTCTGGATATTAATTGTGATAATATAATACTAATTATGAATCAATTAAATCAAATTGAGTGGGTTTTCGGTCGATTGAATAAAGAAATTGCATCACGTGGTTAGAACAAGATTGCGCAACACTTCTACGCTCAATGGACTCTTGAGGTTCATCCACTACATGTATAAGGCAACTCTCTTGCCTGTTGTTTTATCGTGGTATAAGACTGATCATTTTTAGAACAATGCAAAATCCTTATACACATTGCAAGTACATGGCTCATCTTTTATCCAAAAACTAATCGCTCTAAACTCCCCAATTGTATGACGGAAATAGCGACGGCACTTACGAAAAGGGGGGGAAAATGTTTTGAATAAACTACATTTCGACTGTCCGATAAATTTTCTGACTAACAAAATTAAAGAAACCGGCTCCAAATATGAAAATTGTGGTCGTGTAGCTACTGTATAAATCACTATTGTGGGTGAAGAGTTTGTTTTCATATCAATGTACACGAAACCACTGTAAAATGTGTTGAAACTTACCAAAGGGTTCATTTATTGCAATTACGGTTATAAAATTGGTAAGTTGTTCAATCTGAAAGCAAAGTATATAATGGTTGGTATAAAGCAATGGCGATGATTTTTAGTCTGCAGTTATCGTGTAAAACCAATTAGATGAACAAATTGTAAGAAACTGTGAAGCATTTTAATGCATTTGCTACGATATTTTGCCCTTTTCAGATTAATAGGGCTTCTGTCGCATTAATTTGTAAATTTAACACATTCATTTTTCGGTCTGTTTCATATGGAGAGAAATGTATTATAAAGACATTGATGCAGGGACAAAAACAGAGTTCTGCGATGCTTGTCGCAGAATTTAGTGGCAAATTAGATGTTGCGAGAGACCAACGGAGCAACATCCGACTGAAAAAATTAACCGCATTTACTAAAAACCAGTTCATAACATAACGTTCTTTTACAGATACAAATAAAAATAACCACACATCTCAGATAATTGAACATGTACTTTTATTTAAGCGTATTTTAAAATTTACGTTTAAATTGCAATATATTGTATATATTGCAATTTTTTACGTTTACGTTGCGTTGCAATATATTGTATATAAAGTTATTTTCAGTTATAAACTTTTTGAAATGATGGAATATTTTATTAAATTTTCAAATAAACAAATATTAATCATCGAAAATCTATTGCTTTTCAAAATATTCCCCATGAAGATCTATACACGTTTGCATGCGTAGAAACCAATTCTCGAAGCACTTTTGCCATTCTGATTGAGGTATCTCCAAAACATGCATTCTAAATGCAGCAACCCCTTCAGGTGTCGAAAAACGTTGACCTCACTTTTTGGTTATTACGTACGGGAATAAAAAGAAGCCATTCGGTGCCAAATCTGGACTATATGCCGGATGACTCTTCAAATCGATGTTTTGGGTGCTCAAAAATGCAGTTGTTTCAGCCGATGTGTGAGAGCTCGCATTGTCG
>BOPP01000551.1:18999-31309 GCA_017312745.1 Gryllus bimaculatus | reverse complement strand
TTGTGGAAGGATTCACTAATCACATCCCCATTTTAACCTGTCTACCGAGATTCTTTGGTTTTTGCTAGAGTAATGTAATACTCTACTTATCACCAGCCCGCTCTTTATTTATCAAGCAACACAGCCAAAACCACCTTGAGCAGTGGCAGTGGCATCTAAGACCTGTGTCACATGAGCGTTTTACGTTGACGCACGTCGTAGATCTAATACTTCCTATGAGGAACAGTCAAAGCGCTCGAGGGCCGATTCTCACGACGCGCGTTAGATTACTTGGGATTTTGTTCCTACGCGCGAAGTCTTCACGATTGGAATTCTCACTGCATTCGCGCTTTTCTCCGGCCCGCGCCACTAGAATATCGCAGGATGGTGCGACCGTATCGAGCAGAGCTGGCGATCATGTGACATTAGCGGCACGACCAACGCGAAATGTCGAGAGATTATCCGCATCGTGAGACAGGCCCTCACGCGGCTAATAAGAACCCAGGTAATAACGTCAAAACACAAGCGCGCGTGCCGGGGCCCTACGAAGTCCGCACCATGAATTTCGTGTGCATTGAAACAGAAACCACTACAGGTTCATAATCAAAGATGTTAAGCAAAACAGCACCTCCTTAGAAACAGTGATTTCTTTTTAGCTATCACAGAATATTGCAGAAAAATTATTTTTAAATGTTTTAAGATAATTGCTCAAATTCACACGTAAAAACAATTAAATTAGTAATCAAATTTTGTATTGTTACAAATTTTATTCAGCCATGCAACATAATTAAAAGTAATTCCAATAATGGACTTGAACGTTCTGAAAATCTGAAAATTAAGTTTATTGATTGCTATAAATTTACATCCCGACCTTAGTAATTTAAACGGAGGAGCGCTTCTGGAAAAACTAATATTATAAACTAATAGTATATAAAAAGTTACTTTTATAAATGAAACGAATTTCAACCATTACATTTGGTCCAGGAAGCAATTAGAACATTTAAGTGCAATTAGTCAAATTAAACTATCCTATTTAAAACTATCGAGTAACATGCACTTTGGGTGTGCATTTTGGAAGGGGTGTAACTTATTTACAAATTAGAGAAAGTACAATTTTTCTCATTCATGTCTATTTATTACTAACCTAATTAGAATCAAAATTGTATGTAGTATGTCAGTTTCAAAATGAAATGAAATTAAGATGTAATTGAGAAGAGGAAATTCGAAGAATCAATATATTTCTTACAAACAATGTATTTAATACTATTGACTATTAACAATAGTACAATAGTAAAAACACAGAAAAATCTTTGGTAAAATTGATATGCAAGCATTGAAAGGAATGCACAGTAACAGTTCATTAAAGGCGCAACAAGGATGCTGATAATGTTTCGCACGATTTTTCTCTTCGCAAAGATGAGTAACAGGAAAAAAACATTATCTTTACAATACATTAGACTATAATACACATCACAGGCTGAAGAACTTATTATATTTTTTCTCTCTCCTGGAAGCACCTCAAGAACATTGAATGCACCATTTGTGCGAAGTTACATTAAATTTTCAAAGGCCCTTTTAATCACTAATTTTTCACGAGGGACTAGATTGTCACGACATGTCATGTTAATTATGCATTTCAATCTCAGGGCTTTATTTAAGATATTTAATGGCTGCAATACACGACCTTTTCATTATTTCATTTTTCCCACATTACGATCTCTTGGGGTTTATACACCTTTTTGTTAATCTATATTCCACTATCGACCTAATATTTATACTTATGGATTAACAGTGTCTTACGGCAAATCATTGTTTCGTTTTATTATCGTTTTGGAAAATAATATAACATAATATTTACACCAGCCACTTAATTTCCCATTCACTCACAAAACCATTAATTTAGTATTAAAATTAGTGGTCAAAGCACTAGGCATCCAACCTGGAGCACCACATTTGACTGCTTAGTCCCTCATTGGAGGAACCATCCTTCAATTAGCACAGTTCCATAGGTTTGCAAACGGTAAGCGCTACCGTGCGGAAGGTATTTCCGACGGTAACGCGCCTACGCAGCGGCAGAATTTTATTTCTCTTCGCGCGCAAGTCGCATGGCGGGCGCTCAGGCGGCGAATGGCCAGCGGCGGCATGCCGGCGCTGCATGGGCATTGTGATGGCCAGGTCGGCCGGCGCGTGGCCCTCTGCGTCGCGCGCGCGCCGATCCGCGCCGTCTCTCCAGCAAGCACGCGCGTCACTTCCTCGTGGTGGCCGCGCGCCGCCTCCGTGCAGCGCCGTGGGCCCCTGGTCCGTCTCGCGCGTTCACCGGCACGCGCAATGCGCAGCAGCTCGCGCAGGCAGCTGGTCGTTGGCGGCGCGGGCGCACAGGTGCAGCGCCGTCTTGCCCGCCGCCGTGCGCGCGCCCACGTCGAAGCCCTGCAGCAGGAGGAACTTTATGGGCTCCATGACGCCCGCGTGGGCCGCGCTGTGGTCCAGCGCAAGTCCCAGCCCTGGTGGTCCCGGGAGAAGATGTCGGCGCCCGCGGTTCAGCAGCTCCTCACAAGGCAGCTCGAAGGCTCCACGTATGCGCGGCGTAAGTGCACGGGCGTCTTTGCCAGTCGGCCGCCGCCGCGTCGATGGCCGCGCCTGCTTCCAACAGCTGCGTCCAGCGCATCTGGCTGTGCTGGCTGGCGGGCAGGTTCAGCGGCGTCACGCCTGCGTCGGTCACCATGGTGATGTCGCAGCCCGGCCTCGAACAGCAGTGTCATCATCTCCGTCCTGACCCAAGTTGGCGCTGATGTGGAGACGCCGTCCAGCCGTTGTTGTCCTTGGCAATTACAATCGCTCCGCCTCCAGCAATTCCTTAGTGCTGTCAGTGTTTCCAACGATTCGACGGAATCTATGCACGGAGTCTTCCCGTCGGTTTCGCCTGCAGTTTATACCAATCCCTGCAGCTATGAGAAAGCGCATGATTCGTCTTCGCGCTGTATGCGCACAATGTAACGGAGATTCTCCCTCATTAATCCTTTTGTGAAAGGATCTACTTTTCCATCTATTAAGAAATAATCGAAGATTTGTTTAAGCATCCCATCTAATGGAAAAAACAAAGCATTCTGTCCGTCTTCATCGGTTGCTTTTGTATCCGCCCTAGGCCGGATGAGTTCCCTTAACGCATTGGCAATGACTCTGCCGCTGGTTTGGGCTCCATTTGCACATACGGAGGGCAAGAGCATATCCGTGCAGGCTTTGCGGCCATTATCAAGGTGTCATTCCGCCGCGGGTCATCTGACCGTTGGGTCGCGCGCCTCGCTCGATCAGCGCTTCGCGCAACGCAGCGGAACCCTTATCCGCCGCCAGTGGAGGGGGGTGCGTCGAAATCGTCGCTCGCCATTGATGTCTGACCCGTTGTCTCGCAGCATCTCCACACACTCACGTATTTGCCCTAACTACGGCGTAATGCAGAGGAGAAGGTCACTATTCCACTCTGTAATAAAGAACCTTGCTTAGAAACCAATAATGCAAAATAATTTTCGTTCTTAGACGAATCTAAACTACGAAACATCGGATGTTTTAGTTCGCATTGCAATACTAATTTTTCCTTTAATAGTTTGATGGATGTAGTTCCAAGAAAGTCGAAAACAATTACGGCAAATAAAAATTTGATGTAATTCTTGGGCAAATACTCAAACAGCTGTGAAACCTGTTTTTAAACACTACTTTTCACTTGGTTCCCTTAAAATTAATAAGTTACTGTTTTGAAAGCCACCCCATTCGTTCATCTGATCTTGTCGTACTACCGGTCTCTCCAGATACATAGTTCAACGAAGGTCGTAAACTTTCTCTCAGCATGAATAGGGGATTTCATAAAGTTTCTAAATCGAATTTCTGAAAATAATAATTACTCCATCGTGATGCAGAATGTACAAATGAAAATCGGAAACCTTTCTTCTTCGAAGTTTAAGCCAGATGATATTATAGACGCATTCCTTTGGTTCATTTTTACGAAAATGACATGTTTAATTTAAAATTACTTATTACTGATTTTTTTCTCGAATCTTTACAAATCGATATTGCTAACTATAATCAATTAATTCTAAGATCACTTGTCCCTTTAAAAAAAAGAAACAAATTTTTATTTTAATCACTTCTCAAACTACGTCCGGTGGCCGTTTAATATTAACCAAATCAGATCTGATCAACTCTGTATAGTTTCTCTCTAATTTCTCTGCTCGACACTCTTTTAGAGTTTGCCGTTAAGGAAGGGTATATGGTGTTGCCTTGATGGTTCCATGCGCTCCGACCGCAATTTAGCTAAGTGGCTGCGAGTGATATTTTTTATTTTTTTTTATTTTTTTTTCACCCACCCCTGCAGGTTCCTTCCCATACTCCTTTCCTTCTGACGAGTGGCTTCACTCCTACCCGACAACGCCGGGGTGCGACAGGCCGTTTCCCAATTTGCGACACCTTCGCTCGCCGTTGTGCGATTTACGCGGGACCGTATAAAATGACTGCAAGGAGCGTTTTAGTACCTGCGTGGTTGCGTCGGCGCCGTGCTCCAGCAGCAGGCGCACGCACCCCACGTGCCCGTGGCACGCAGGCGGCGTGCAGGGGGCGGCATGTGCGCCAAGCGCTTGCTGCCGTTGGGTCCAGCCCCAAGGAGAGCAGCGCGGCCAGCGGTTCTCTCGCGGCCTCCTCTGGCGGCCAGAGCAGCGCGCACGCCGCGGTTGTCGCCGCGCAGAAGGTCGGGAGCGGCCGCGGCGAAGGCCCGACCACCGGCCTCGCTGCCGCCACCTTCAGCGCGCTCATGAGGTAGGCGTCGCGGCAGCCGCCCGGGCCGCCGTCCTCCCGCAGACGCGCCTCCACTCGTCCACGCGGCCCGCTGCGAAGCCTTCACCGGCGCGCCTGCGCTCCTTCTTGCTGCCCCTCTCGGACTTGCCTCTGGTTGCGGGTCTCTGCGACAAGGAGGGAATCATTTCAAGCTACATCAAAAATAAATCGGTTTTTTTCCTGCAATACTTTCAACATTTTTTACACCAAATCTTAAAAAAAGTTTTAACACACGTTTGCGAGTTGCTATAGATCTACCGAAGATGTTTACAGCTAGGTTTTGTGTTCAACGATACGAGCATTTTTGCGTGAGTGGTATAAAACGCAGTGTCGAACAACAGTGTCATGCCGTCTTGGCAAAAACTAGTGATGCAAAACTGCAACATATACTTTCTCGCGTTATTAGAAACAGGTCGTAATATTTAAAAATTGCATTTCTTGCGACACTAAACTCATGAGCTGTTATTGGAAATATCAAATTCAACCCAATCAAACAAAAACGCCAGCGGATTATTATCTGCATTCCCTTTCGATAGCAGATGCAGCAATCCCTTTTTTAACTGGCAATTGAACCGAGCAGAATACGTTTTAATGTAAGTTACGAAAGGTTGCCTTTTAATGTTTCCGGATTTTGCAACCCTGGTGTTGCATTGGCAACTGAACAACTCATCGTAAAGTTGGATGTTTGAGGTTATAGTACTCAGTACGTTTTTGACGTACGAGCGCTATTTGGTGTTGTTTATAGTAACTTAAACATTTCATCTTGGCCCACAATGGAAAATAAATTTGACCACATTTCCCTTGCGATAATTTTTACCAATTTCGTATTGTGGATTAACTCCACAATAGTGCATGGATGAATTAATTCAATTTTGGGCGACGAAGCTCCATCAAGGACCAGTGTTTATCATGGTATGGGAATTCAATCGTGTGTTATTCACTCCAACACGACTTTCGGGAGGGTCGTCAAAATCATGTTCCGAAAACCATTGATGCTATGCTGTGCGTGGAACTGATATTGAAAGATCGTCACGTTGACCTATCGTGAAGATTGAAGACAACTTAGAAATAGTGGTAGCAAGCATACTTCAATATTGCATGAACATTGGACTGTCAAAGAAATTTGTTCGCGTTGGATGCCACA
This sequence comes from Gryllus bimaculatus, assembly GCA_017312745.1. Taxonomy (NCBI): domain Eukaryota; kingdom Metazoa; phylum Arthropoda; class Insecta; order Orthoptera; family Gryllidae; genus Gryllus; species Gryllus bimaculatus. The sequence continues at coordinate 25,368 of BOPP01000551.1, read as the reverse complement.
CAATTGTCATCGTCAAAAAAAGGCTCGTGTCGGATTGGTCGAAAGAAATGTTAAAAAATTACTATCACGCGTGCTTCGAACCACGTCTAATACATCGTGACAGGTGATGATTCGTGGATTTACTGAGTACGAGCCCCAAAGCAAACGCAGTCGACTGGATGGTTGTTTGCTATTTTGAACAAATTCCAACAATAAGTTCTTCACCCACGAGCACTTCCCAAACGATAGTCGTCTGTTTTTTCGCACAAAACCTGACCATGTCCGCAACCGTACCACTAGAAGCAATGCAGAACAGTCATTCTGAGTGGTGCACAATGATTTTTTGCCAGCTGTCTTCTCAAGACAATCAGGAAAAACTACCGCCGAAGAACTGACCACTCTTCCCACGATTTTTTGAGCGATTGACAAATTGTGTGGGATCCAACGCGAACAAATTTCTTTGACAGTCCAATGTTCATGCAATATTGAATGTATGCTGGTACCACTATTTCCTAAGGTTGTCTCAATCTCACGATAGGTCACGTGACGATCTTTCAATATCAATTCACGCACAGCATCAATAGTTTTCGGAACAACATGTGATTTTGGACGACCTTCCCGAAATTCGTCTTTGAGTGAACTATGACCACGATTGAATTCACCATACCATTGATAAACACTGGTCCTTGATGGAGCTTCGTCGCCCAAAATTGAATTAATTTCATCCATGCACTATTGTGGAGTTAATCCACATCGAAATTGGTAAAAAATTATCGCAAGGAAATGTTCAAGATTTATTTCCATTTTTGGGCCAAGATGAATGTTTTAAGTTACTGTAAACAACACAAATAGCGCTCGTACGTCAAAACGTACTGAGTACGTATAATATAACCTCAAACATCCAACTTTACGATGAGTTGTTCAGTTGCCAATGCAACACCAGGGTTGCAAAATCCGGAAACATTAAAAGGCAACCTTTCGTAACTTACATTAAATAGTATTCTGTCTTCGTTCAACTTGCCAAGTTAAGAAGGGATGCTGCTGCACTGGTCTAGCGAAAGGAATGCAGATAATAATCGCTGGCGCTTTTGTTTGATTGGGTTGAATTTTGATATTTTCCAATAACAGCTCATGAGTTTAGTGTCGGCAGAAATTGCCAATTTTTAAATATTACGACCTGTTTCTTAGATAACGCGAGAAAGTATACTGTTGCAGTTTTGCATCCACTAGTTTTTGCCAAGACGGCATGACACTGTTGTTCGACACTGCGTTTTATACCACTCACGCAAAAATGCTCGTATCGTTGAACACAAAACCTAGCTGTAAACATCTTCGGTAGATCTATAGCAACTCGCAAACGTGTGTTAAAACTTTTTTTAAGATTTGGTGTAAAAAATGTTGAAAGTATTGCAGGAAAAAAACCGATTTATTTTTGATGTAGCTTGAAATGATTCCCTCCTTGTCGCAGAGACCCGCAACCAGAGGCAAGTCCGAGAGGGGCAGCAAGAAGGAGCGCAGGCGCGCCGGTGAAGGCTTCGCAGCGGGCCGCGTGGACGAGTGGAGGCGCGTCTGCGGGAGGACGGCGGCCCGGGCGGCTGCCGCGACGCCTACCTCATGAGCGCGCTGAAGGTGGCGGCAGCGAGGCCGGTGGTCGGGCCTTCGCCGCGGCCGCTCCCGACCTTCTGCGCGGCGACAACCGCGGCGTGCGCGCTGCTCTGGCCGCCAGAGGAGGCCGCGAGAGAACCGCTGGCCGCGCTGCTCTCCTTGGGGCTGGACCCAACGGCAGCAAGCGCTTGGCGCACATGCCGCCCCCTGCACGCCGCCTGCGTGCCACGGGCACGTGGGGTGCGTGCGCCTGCTGCTGGAGCACGGCGCCGACGCAACCACGCAGGTACTAAAACGCTCCTTGCAGTCATTTTATACGGTCCCGCGTAAATCGCACAACGGCGAGCGAAGGTGTCGCAAATTGGGAAACGGCCTGTCGCACCCCGGCGTTGTCGGGTAGGAGTGAAGCCACTCGTCAGAAGGAAAGGAGTATGGGAAGGAACCTGCAGGGGTGGGTGAAAAAAAAATAAAAAAAAATAAAAAATATCACTCGCAGCCACTTAGCTAAATTGCGGTCGGAGCGCATGGAACCATCAAGGCAACACCATATACCCTTCCTTAACGGCAAACTCTAAAAGAGTGTCGAGCAGAGAAATTAGAGAGAAACTATACAGAGTTGATCAGATCTGATTTGGTTAATATTAAACGGCCACCGGACGTAGTTTGAGAAGTGATTAAAATAAAAATTTGTTTCTTTTTTTTAAAGGGACAAGTGATCTTAGAATTAATTGATTATAGTTAGCAATATCGATTTGTAAAGATTCGAGAAAAAAATCAGTAATAAGTAATTTTAAATTAAACATGTCATTTTCGTAAAAATGAACCAAAGGAATGCGTCTATAATATCATCTGGCTTAAACTTCGAAGAAGAAAGGTTTCCGATTTTCATTTGTACATTCTGCATCACGATGGAGTAATTATTATTTTCAGAAATTCGATTTAGAAACTTTATGAAATCCCCTATTCATGCTGAGAGAAAGTTTACGACCTTCGTTGAACTATGTATCTGGAGAGACCGGTAGTACGACAAGATCAGATGAACGAATGGGGTGGCTTTCAAAACAGTAACTTATTAATTTTAAGGGAACCAAGTGAAAAGTAGTGTTTAAAAACAGGTTTCACAGCTGTTTGAGTATTTGCCCAAGAATTACATCAAATTTTTATTTGCCGTAATTGTTTTCGACTTTCTTGGAACTACATCCATCAAACTATTAAAGGAAAAATTAGTATTGCAATGCGAACTAAAACATCCGATGTTTCGTAGTTTAGATTCGTCTAAGAACGAAAATTATTTTGCATTATTGGTTTCTAAGCAAGGTTCTTTATTACAGAGTGGAATAGTGACCTTCTCCTCTGCATTACGCCGTAGTTAGGGCAAATACGTGAGTGTGTGGAGATGCTGCGAGACAACGGGTCAGACATCAATGGCGAGCGACGATTTCGACGCACCCCCCTCCACTGGCGGCGGATAAGGGTTCCGCTGCGTTGCGCGAAGCGCTGATCGAGCGAGGCGCGCGACCCAACGGTCAGATGACCCGCGGCGGAATGACACCTTGATAATGGCCGCAAAGCCTGCACGGATATGCTCTTGCCCTCCGTATGTGCAAATGGAGCCCAAACCAGCGGCAGAGTCATTGCCAATGCGTTAAGGGAACTCATCCGGCCTAGGGCGGATACAAAAGCAACCGATGAAGACGGACAGAATGCTTTGTTTTTTCCATTAGATGGGATGCTTAAACAAATCTTCGATTATTTCTTAATAGATGGAAAAGTAGATCCTTTCACAAAAGGATTAATGAGGGAGAATCTCCGTTACATTGTGCGCATACAGCGCGAAGACGAATCATGCGCTTTCTCATAGCTGCAGGGATTGGTATAAACTGCAGGCGAAACCGACGGGAAGACTCCGTGCATAGATTCCGTCGAATCGTTGGAAACACTGACAGCACTAAGGAATTGCTGGAGGCGGAGCGATTGTAATTGCCAAGGACAACAACGGCTGGACGGCGTCTCCACATCAGCGCCAACTTGGGTCAGGACGGAGATGATGACACTGCTGTTCGAGGCCGGGCTGCGACATCACCATGGTGACCGACGCAGGCGTGACGCCGCTGAACCTGCCCGCCAGCCAGCACAGCCAGATGCGCTGGACGCAGCTGTTGGAAGCAGGCGCGGCCATCGACGCGGCGGCGGCCGACTGGCAAAGACGCCCGTGCACTTACGCCGCGCATACGTGGAGCCTTCGAGCTGCCTTGTGAGGAGCTGCTGAACCGCGGGCGCCGACATCTTCTCCCGGGACCACCAGGGCTGGGACTTGCGCTGGACCACAGCGCGGCCCACGCGGGCGTCATGGAGCCCATAAAGTTCCTCCTGCTGCAGGGCTTCGACGTGGGCGCGCGCACGGCGGCGGGCAAGACGGCGCTGCACCTGTGCGCCCGCGCCGCCAACGACCAGCTGCCTGCGCGAGCTGCTGCGCATTGCGCGTGCCGGTGAACGCGCGAGACGGACCAGGGGCCCACGGCGCTGCACGGAGGCGGCGCGCGGCCACCACGAGGAAGTGACGCGCGTGCTTGCTGGAGAGACGGCGCGGATCGGCGCGCGCGCGACGCAGAGGGCCACGCGCCGGCCGACCTGGCCATCACAATGCCCATGCAGCGCCGGCATGCCGCCGCTGGCCATTCGCCGCCTGAGCGCCCGCCATGCGACTTGCGCGCGAAGAGAAATAAAATTCTGCCGCTGCGTAGGCGCGTTACCGTCGGAAATACCTTCCGCACGGTAGCGCTTACCGTTTGCAAACCTATGGAACTGTGCTAATTGAAGGATGGTTCCTCCAATGAGGGACTAAGCAGTCAAATGTGGTGCTCCAGGTTGGATGCCTAGTGCTTTGACCACTAATTTTAATACTAAATTAATGGTTTTGTGAGTGAATGGGAAATTAAGTGGCTGGTGTAAATATTATGTTATATTATTTTCCAAAACGATAATAAAACGAAACAATGATTTGCCGTAAGACACTGTTAATCCATAAGTATAAATATTAGGTCGATAGTGGAATATAGATTAACAAAAAGGTGTATAAACCCCAAGAGATCGTAATGTGGGAAAAATGAAATAATGAAAAGGTCGTGTATTGCAGCCATTAAATATCTTAAATAAAGCCCTGAGATTGAAATGCATAATTAACATGACATGTCGTGACAATCTAGTCCCTCGTGAAAAATTAGTGATTAAAAGGGCCTTTGAAAATTTAATGTAACTTCGCACAAATGGTGCATTCAATGTTCTTGAGGTGCTTCCAGGAGAGAGAAAAAATATAATAAGTTCTTCAGCCTGTGATGTGTATTATAGTCTAATGTATTGTAAAGATAATGTTTTTTTCCTGTTACTCATCTTTGCGAAGAGAAAAATCGTGCGAAACATTATCAGCATCCTTGTTGCGCCTTTAATGAACTGTTACTGTGCATTCCTTTCAATGCTTGCATATCAATTTTACCAAAGATTTTTCTGTGTTTTTACTATTGTACTATTGTTAATAGTCAATAGTATTAAATACATTGTTTGTAAGAAATATATTGATTCTTCGAATTTCCTCTTCTCAATTACATCTTAATTTCATTTCATTTTGAAACTGACATACTACATACAATTTTGATTCTAATTAGGTTAGTAATAAATAGACATGAATGAGAAAAATTGTACTTTCTCTAATTTGTAAATAAGTTACACCCCTTCCAAAATGCACACCCAAAGTGCATGTTACTCGATAGTTTTAAATAGGATAGTTTAATTTGACTAATTGCACTTAAATGTTCTAATTGCTTCCTGGACCAAATGTAATGGTTGAAATTCGTTTCATTTATAAAAGTAACTTTTTATATACTATTAGTTTATAATATTAGTTTTTCCAGAAGCGCTCCTCCGTTTAAATTACTAAGGTCGGGATGTAAATTTATAGCAATCAATAAACTTAATTTTCAGATTTTCAGAACGTTCAAGTCCATTATTGGAATTACTTTTAATTATGTTGCATGGCTGAATAAAATTTGTAACAATACAAAATTTGATTACTAATTTAATTGTTTTTACGTGTGAATTTGAGCAATTATCTTAAAACATTTAAAAATAATTTTTCTGCAATATTCTGTGATAGCTAAAAAGAAATCACTGTTTCTAAGGAGGTGCTGTTTTGCTTAACATCTTTGATTATGAACCTGTAGTGGTTTCTGTTTCAATGCACACGAAATTCATGGTGCGGACTTCGTAGGGCCCCGGCACGCGCGCTTGTGTTTTGACGTTATTACCTGGGTTCTTATTAGCCGCGTGAGGGCCTGTCTCACGATGCGGATAATCTCTCGACATTTCGCGTTGGTCGTGCCGCTAATGTCACATGATCGCCAGCTCTGCTCGATACGGTCGCACCATCCTGCGATATTCTAGTGGCGCGGGCCGGAGAAAAGCGCGAATGCAGTGAGAATTCCAATCGTGAAGACTTCGCGCGTAGGAACAAAATCCCAAGTAATCTAACGCGCGTCGTGAGAATCGGCCCTCGAGCGCTTTGACTGTTCCTCATAGGAAGTATTAGATCTACGACGTGCGTCAACGTAAAACGCTCATGTGACACAGGTCTTAGATGCCACTGCCACTGCTCAAGGTGGTTTTGGCTGTGTTGCTTGATAAATAAAGAGCGGGCTGGTGATAAGTAGAGTATTACATTACTCTAGCAAAAACCAAAGAATCTCGGTAGACAGGTTAAAATGGGGATGTGATTAGTGAATCCTTCCACAA
>BOPP01000551.1:0-11316 GCA_017312745.1 Gryllus bimaculatus | reverse complement strand
CACTAAGCGTTTGTTGACCGCCAGGAATGACTAATAAATCAATCAAAGTTATGACATTGTTTTTTGTACAAAGGGTCAGAAACATCTCTAAGTATAGCATGTTTATATCTGGCTAAACTAATGGTGGCTTGAACAGCACATACTAAATATAAAGAATAGATAGAAAGAATAAGAAGAAAGATAGATAGAAAGAGAACGATTGAGAGAGAAATTGCGTCGAGAAGAAAGGAAGAGTGAGAGAGGAGAGAGAGAGAAGCGCGGGAGTCAGTAATATCGCTCTCGGACACTTGACAAACATTGGAAAACTGTGGTGTCAGAAAGCTAAAGCATGTCCAATAATGAGAAGTAATTCTCAAAACTACAGCTGCTTGCCGTCTCTGGGAGAATCAAAATGTTGGATTCTCCAATCTGATATTTTCCTATCAATTTTATTGTATTTTACAAAATATCCATATTTAATGTAATGATAGAAAACCTTATTGGGTAATTTCAATTTAGGTTGCAGATACTCATATTATCGAAAAATTGGAACAAGTTCTATTTGAAATCTGGTTTTTGATGAACACCTTTCACTAGACAGCAAATATTACCTTCACAATTGTTAGTTGAAAGGAACACGACTGGATAACTGTTTCATTTTTCAATTTCGAAAATTAGTGAATTCAACAACGCTGAGACAGTACCTTTTGTTAAGCGATACTTACGATATGTACAGGTCAAAAATTTAATAAAAAAAAGGGCCGTTTTTAGAAAAAGTTTTGTTTAAACGAACAAAAATCATAAGCTTTTGACACACAATATTTCGTCAAAAATAAATATATTTTTAAAATTGAAGATGGCGATTAATTCAAGAGTCTTTTGACGAAACGACATTCACTGGCACAGATGGTAAGGTTAAAACCTTTTTATATCCAATGAATTTGGAGGTTCATAATTTTGACGCTTGTAATTCATAGTCTAAAAAATGTTTTGTATTTTGTGAATCTTCTTTCTCGTCGTAGAAATACGTAACCAGAAAAATTTCCAAACCAATAAATATATCCTTAACACAAACAAATTATTGATCCCTTTTTACAAATAAAAATCGAGCTGAAGAATAATGTATGGATCTTTCCCTAAACATAATGAGAAAATAAAAATGCTTATACAAATTTTTCATATTGCACAACCAACCATTAAAATATTTTACATTGTCAAAAGTATTTCCCTTATTTTAACTTACCAATGGCCATCACAATCTCATTGAAATTTCTTCATTGAAAAAAATATTAGGCCATTTTTTTGAAAATTTTGAAAATGCCCAGGTGCTTCAAGCATTTCGCGGCTCAGACTACACAGAACTCGCCACACCACATGTCTAGAGAATTTAACTCTAAGATTAGCAACTGGGATTTAACTCGTTATTCAAAGCCTTTTAAGTTTTTCGCCGAAAATGTCCGTTTTTGCCGCAACATAACGTAAACTTTAATCTCTACTGTGTAAGACGGAGCGAAGTTAGTACACATTGAAAATTTTTCAATAGGACAAAAATAATGGACAGTAAACTTTGAAAAAATATTTGTTTCAACGCTTTTGTTTATATTCTTCGATGTATAATGATGGATCAGTCATCTACACATTGACATCAGAAAGTGAATTCGCTCTTCTCTGCTCGCAAAGTGTCAACGGATGGATATTGTCACAGAGTTGACCTCCGTTTCCCTGCCATATGGGCCTCGCTTAGCAATTCGTGCAGAATTTACGCCTGTTATCACAGCAAACTCTTTTGCCGAACTTCGGCTAATCTATCGTGGCTTCGAATCATGTTTGCCGAATCATTCGAACCGTTCATTTCGGTTGAACAATTAGGTCCCACCTTTACTTGCCTTATGTATGCGCAATAAGCAGAGTTCAGTAAATGAGTCAGCGTATTCTCCGTTGTTTGCCTGGTAAATTGAAGACCCATATTAGGTAATTTTTGACATCAGCACTCTGCGTCGCTGCATTTAATCCGTAATCAAGTACGAATAGTTTGTAACTAACCTCGTCATTTGCTTGTTCACAAACTGTGTCTGTTTTACCCTAAGGCAACAGCGAAATCTCTGCTACGTGCCAACTTCAGTGTTCGTTGAACGTAGATGGTTGCTTGGAAGCGCCGGCAGAGCCTTATTTCGTGTATAGAAATGACAAACTTGCTACCAGTAAATATCGGCCTCCTACATTATCTTATGTAGAAAGTATGTATTCAGAGATGTTGATGTATTTGGGGTCATTAGTTAGTAATAATTCATTATAACAAATAAGAGTTTTTCTTTCAAAAACTCACCATTGCTTGCTACAGCATTGCAATACTTTGTATGTATTACACAAGTAGTATGTGAGAATGTATAAAGTTCTAGTTCGTGATTCATCAAATAAGAAATGTGGAAGATTGAACGACATGCATGGCAATTCGTACTTGCGCGAGCTTTGAAGTCAGGAGTTAATACTAGAAAACCAACATTGTCGAAGATCAGGTATTTACCAGTACAAACAATCATCACAGCAATATGCAGAACCACAAGGAGCCGTGATTCTCTAACAACCACTTTCCACCACTCACACTCGTTCTGCACCAATCAACTCGTCCAGAGTTAACAGTGTGAAATGGAAAATATTTATTTATACAAACAGTGTTAACTGACAAGTGACATGCCTGTTACTGATACTACCATTCTATAACTGCCAAGAAACACTGACCATTTATAGGCACTTTAAATGCCGCAGGCATACCACCTATTACTACCAAACTACGAGAATGCACTAGGAGACACACAACACAGTGATCAATTTTGGATCCGTGCACAGCATCCACACTCATGAAAGGGCTACCAACCCCTTGCCAGGTGGATGTTTCTGCCCATAAGCGTAGAGGACTCTCACTGCGCCTTTGCGAAGTGACATTTGCCGATGCCCTCGCACTTGATCACGACGTCACACTCAAGGCAGAGACCACAAAAGTAAACGGAATTACTCAACGTATGGTGTTGTACAGCTAGCCGTGTCGTCATTATATTTCATTGTAGTTAGGCCAACAGTAACACAAATATTTTATGAAAATAATCCTTCATATCGTGGAATACAAGGAATACAGAAAATTTCTGCACTTTTTTTTACTAGAGTCGACTCAGTGATTGTTTACTGGGGCATGATTGTAAACTCTTATAGTAAACTTAAAGCCCCTGGTCCGTTTCATACTTACATTACAAATAAGAACTACAGATTCGGTTATCAGTGAACGCTGAACCTCGGCTATAGTGACCATAGGAAATAACATTCTGGAAATTATTTCCCTCCTTGGAAATATATATTTATTATATTCATATGGTTTTTTACCTATTTTATTTTTATTTTTTTAATTTCTCCTAAAACTCGACAGTTTCAAAATTCCAAAAAAATATCACTGAATTCTCTAAAACGTTCTACATAAGTTTGACAAGTTACAGCGTGGAATATTGAGATAATTTTGTGAAATTAAATACAATAGAAATGTTTACTTTCTGTTTTGCTGCAGCGTCTGGTATATCGTTACCCTTCAAACACGTGTCAATCAACACTAAACTATAACCATCCATATACTTTCACAGAGCAATCTGTGAAATCTATCTGCCAACTCTGTCATAATCTTACTTGAGAAGTGTTATGAGTTTACACGGAAAAGGGCGAATTGAAATCTTGTGGTATTTCAGGCATTCAGAAAAAGATTTTTATTTTTAAATTCTTTGCTTTCTCCGAAATATAACACAGACGGATGCAGAGTAGCGCAGACATTAATTCACACCAGTCCCTAAGTAACATCTTTAAGTTCAAAGGAATATTAATGTAAAAAACTCACACTGGACAATGAAAACTCGTAGCGTCAAATTTTATATTTGTATAGCACAAGAAACAGAAGACGAACTTAATGAGTTTTTTTTTCTTATCCTATCGCTTATTATCTTCTCAGTCAATTTCGTATCAGGTGATACTTTAGGGTGACAGTGCACGTTCATTCATCATTGTCACAGCCCAACAGTTCTGCGGCATTAACGAGTATGGTCGATTCTCACTTTCTTGGAAAACCTTCACTTTAATTTCTTCACACGAGAAAGAATTTTGAAAACAATTTTTTTCAATACACATATTTTTTTATGGCAACCAGATAATCAAGAATGCTGGTTGATATAACAGAAACGTACACTTATTCTGGAATTATAGATTTTCATATTACGAAAATGCAAATAACAATAGTATTGATATTATTGTAAGACTATCTGTTGTTCTTCACAGAACACACGTTTCGCGGATTCCTCTGTTTACACAACTGACTTAGTATAAATTCCGTGGTGGTAGCAGATATCTTGTGGTAATCCGTAATACGATAAAGGAAATACACGTCCACAAAAGGTTTAATAATTTTTATTACCAAAATAATGGGTAATAATTAATAAAAATGAGTAAATCTTTTGTGGACGATTATTTACTTTACCATATGACTCAGTATGAGTATATATCTGAAAAAGAAGGCTGCTCTGTTTCAGGCACATACTAGCAGTGTCAGTTGTTTATAAATAAACTTAATATTAGCATTTCGTCAGAATACTTCTATTCGAGACCGTATGTGTTTTTGCGATTCATAACATGACATAAGTCTCACGGTTGCTCTCTGTTCGATGTCCCGGTGCGTCGTGTCATTGCATAGTCCGAGCAGGGAGATTGGCGGGCAGCGGGCTGCCTACATGCTCCGGTGAACAACTATTTAAAAAAAAATGTTATTTGTCTGTGTCTCACTTTGAAATTTGGCAGATCGACATAACATTAGTGTAGAAAGACATGAGTATTATTTACAATTTTTTTTAAGTGCCGATGTAATGCATAAATTTACATTTAAAACATTAAAACGTATTTTAAATATTTAAATAATGTTTACAAAATATATATTTACATCACATGAAAGTACAGCTTTTTAAGTTAAATTTAAGTGTAATTTTAGTTTTCTCAAGGAAAGTGTATTTGCGCAAAATGTTTACACACTAGCGCACATGATTTTGGAAAAAAATAATTGGTAATATATCTGAAAGGCGTTTGTTAACAAAATAAAGAAAAAGAAAAAAAATACGTGTTACCTCTTTTCAACTTAAGAACACAAAAAAGTTTCAAGTCTCTAAACAATAGTGATGTTTTGTGTGTGCGATTTGAAGATAAATTACATTATCCAAGTACCAGTAGATACATTAGGAAAGACGGGAATATTCAGCATCACAATCAGGAGAGAATTTAACAAATTGACTGTTTATTCACATTTTTGAAATTTAACATTAATTTTGAGGGTCGTAATTCGCAATTCACATTTTATAATTTATTACACATTCTCTTTGCAAGCATTTGCAGTCAAATTTGATACATTTCTTTCAAAAATAGTTTTCAGTTTATGACGAATTCTTTTGACATCCAACAATGTTCGTTTGAGCCGAGTTTTATCTCGTTTAGGGATCTTACAGTTCGTGATCGCCACAGGTCGCAGGACGAGAGGAAGAGAGTGATGGATGATAAATAGAAACAGAGAGGTAGGGAGAGATATAGTGAGAGTGTGACGGAAACAGATAGAGGGAGCCAGGCAGCGACAGAGATCGTAGAAGAGGCAGAGAGATTTGGCACTTCCTTCGGCTCGTCTGCACATGGAGAGGCAGTGGTAGGAGACCCCTGGCACGCGCCCCAACGCGCACCTGCCCCGTCGTCTGGACTGCATGCCGGGCCGCGCTGTGCCCGCCTGCTCTCACACTAATTATACAGCCTGGTAGCCTCCCGACCGCGCGTTGCTCTTTAGCACCTCATTCTGTCAATGGAGAGCCAGGCTCAATGGCCGGAGCTTCTACGTGTGGAGACAATACATTCACTCTTCTGTTCCCTCATCGCAAAAGTCTAAATTTGCACTTCTACGAGTAAACCTCTCCGATCACTTACGGATTTACTAGGTAGGTAATAGGAAGCAGTATGGATACAGTAGATCGGTCTTATTCTCTGTTATCTTTCCAGAGAGCCTTTTCTTATTAACACAGCGATCAGTGTGGCTTCTTATTGTATGTAGCGTAAGCCAGGACCACCACATCTACACCAGGAAAGTGCCGGAGCAGAACCGTAATAACGGGCCATGGATCTTCCTTGTCCTATCCTCATCCCTTGCATACACACACACTTACATGCACCACCTGTGTCGGGAGCTTAAAGGTTGTCCCGTGTGGGGCGATGCCCTGCTGAGGGGAAATGTTGGGGAAACTCCTCTAACACTTTAAAAATCCATATTCGTATTGATGTCTCTTTTAGGCTTGATTGTTTACAGTTGTGTTGCGGCAGGCTATGCTCTGTCCTTTAAAAATATCAATTTACCATTTTATCTAAAATTATATGTCTTGTCATAAGCTGAATGAAGCACAGTGTATTAGATAAGGCAACAAGTTGAAAATCTCACTAAGAAATCATTGAAGACTAAAGTAGTACTGTTCCAAGTATCGCAGTGTATTCTCTTAAGAACAATATATTAATACAATGCATATGTCATTAATACAATACTATGTGTATGTATGCATACAATACAACAAAACACAAAATATGTGGTGAAAGTTTATTTGCGAAATGAATGCATAATAGTTCCATCAAAAGGAACCAATATTTGCTGTTAATATTCCACGATTTTTGTTGCCCAGATGAGTAACAGAAGGGGTCTTGAAGGGTGACTCAGGCCCTGATGAGGTTTACCGAGGCTCATAGGTATACACCATTCAATACCAGGAAAAGCCCTCCTATAATGGGGGCCTTCGTAATAAGGCTGAGTCTTCAAGTCCCTTCCCAGACCTCCTCGTGGTGGCCCTGGATGCTCTGCGGGGTGAAAACCTACAGAGTAACGAAAAGGGTGGGACGAAAGTGGTGAAACCAACCTTCCTAAAGGATGACAACCCTGAAAAAAAAACATCTACCTCCAGGATTAAGCATAGGGGTTGGACGCAGTGCTAACATCCCGGCTCCATAAAAAAAAAACTTCAGTTCAAAGCGATTTAAATATGCCTAAAACCGGACCAAAATTAAATTTTCTACAAAGGCCCGTCCGACAAAATGTTCGTCAAAACGGTCAATGAAAATTGGAACATGGAATATACAAGGCCTACGAACAAAACAGAGGGAGGTCATCTCAGAAATTGAAAAAATGAACCTGGACATAATTATACTTACGGGAACGAAGAAAAGAGGGGCAGGGGAAGAAATTTTGAATGAATATCTTCATATTTGGAGTGGTGTACCCAAAGATTTTAGAGCTAGAAGTGGAGTCTCTTTCCTTAATAAACGTAAATGGACAAAATTCATTAAACAGATAGAAAATATTAATGAAAGGATACTAAGAATAAACATGAACTTTTTTCGTCATAAGATAACAATTTTAGGGGTATACGCCGTAAATGATAATGCACTTATAGTCGATAAGAATAAGTTATTTCAAGATCTCAGCGAAACTATAGCGAGTATTCCGTATCAAAATGAAATAATATTAATTGGGGATTTTAATAGGTAATAGGTAGGTAATAGAGGCTTTTAGGTAATAGAGAACGTGAAGTAGGTCAATATGGAGAGGAAAATATTAATGACAATGGGAAAAGATTAATCAACCTATGTATGAAACATGCACTATGTGTAGGGAAACCGTCAAAGAAAAAGGAGAAGATGAGTAACAAGAAAAGCATTACGCTTCATAATTGCCTGCGAACTGGAACATGAAGTTAGAATGGCTTGCCACGCCGTTTCATTATTTCGTGATTCCAAACGTGTAAACGGCTATGATCATTAGTCCCGTATGTGTAGTGCACGCTTTTATCCCGAGAGGTGGTGGTGTTCCTCCGGCTGGATGTAACGGCTTTGAGCCATAAGGTGGCTTACGGGTTTTCCCATCCAGATATCACCCACCAGCGAGGCACCCCTTAGGCGAGATGGAAAGTCGCGCGCGGTTAGGGTACTGCTAGACTGACATTCGCCCGGTATTCATTGGAGAAACCACGGAAGACTAACGATCAGAGAAGTCGGTCGCTAATATTCTACTCGAGAAAGCTGATGAATTTGACCTGGGACTGTAGCCTCCGTCGGGACTCGAATCACTCAACCTCCCGACCAGATGCACCATAGTGACGTCAGTTGATGGCCAGAGCCACCTCACAACAGGACGTCAATGTGAAGCAGGGCAGGGACGTGAACGGAAAGGACGGTTAATATTCTTCTTAGCCTAGAGGCGGATAGCCTCTCAATGAATCTACGCCAGTGACTGTGAAGTTTTCCACGTGATCGAGCGAGCGACACTGGACTAGACCGGAGATGAAAGCATAGTCAGATATTGAAGTTAGAGCGAGGATTTGCGAAGTTATAGTTTGACGCTAGATTTACTTTGTCCTTTTGAGGTATTTTAGTTCGTTTTACGTGCGATTTTATTATTTTGTTAATTAATAATTAGAACTAAATTATCATCTGAAAATAGCTTTATATAATGTTTTGTTAAAGCACCTTGGGGTCTAGATTTTTATTAATTTTTTTTGTACAGGAAGATAACAAGTTTATATAATAACAACTGAATAAACAATGAAAATAATAATGTGACAGAAAATAGAAACAGTAACTTACAAAAATATTTATCAAGTGAATACACAATTAACAGTAATTATAATTATTATTCATTAATTAATGAACTAGAATTAAAAAAGGTAGAGAGCAGAGATAATATAATTCAGAAGCAAATGGTAAGAAACAGAAATATAATTCAAAAGGTAAAAACTCAAAATCACTGAAATTACGAAGATATGAAGACTGACTGAATCAATGAATCACTGAAATTACGAAGACGAGGTTAGAGTGGCAAAGATGAAACAAAAGTGAATATGCTAAAATAAATGGTGATAAAGACTACAAAAGCACACAGAGAAACTGCAGAATCGCAAATGCGGATACCGAGACAAGAGAGCACAGCAGATGAAGCTAGAGAGTACAGAGGAGTGTAGCGAGAAGTGCATTGCTAAGGGAAGTGTCGTGATGTTCTCCGATTTGCCCCCGAAGGCTCATATCGTTATCTCTCCCCTTGGGCGTGTGTTGTGAAGCGGCCCCCGTCCCCGTCCGCGTCCATGCTTTCGCATTGCCGCCCCTTTCACGGACAACTGATGAGCGGCCTTTCGAATATATTAGACCAGGGGTCTTCAAACTGGCTTCTGCGGAACTTTAAGGTTCCCTGAAACGTTGACAAGTGTTCCGCAAGTAATCATTATTTACTCACCCAAAAACATGGAAAAAGGCAATCAATATATAAAAAGAATTTTTGATGTAGGAACTGCTTTATTGAAATGTTAGATTAATATAATCTTTAAGTAAATATTACAATGTTAATATAAATTGGATATCAAAAGGCAGTTGATTGTACAAACATGTAAGATTGATCAAACAATTAAAAAATCATAAATACAAAAAATAGATTCTTTTGGTTTTTTAGATTTTGTTTTCGTTTTCAGAAATAAATGAATGTACAAGAATTTTGTTCGCACCTGATGGGTAAAATTACATTAGGCGAGACGTCGTGTTTCAAAATATGTTAAAAATAAAACTTGTTTTTGAAAAATGTCTACTTTGATAGTCCAAAAAGAAAAAAAAGTATACTTGAGTGATAAATTATTAATATTGTGTGAATAATCCCTCAATTACACATTTCTCACAATTTACAAATCAGAGAAAAAAAAGAATTCAGAAAGTAGCGGCGGCGATGGTGTAACGCTTAGAGTACTGGACTGTTGTACCCAAGTTCAAACCCGATCGAAGCCGTGGATTTTTAAGGGCGAAAAAATCCCTCTCGTCACGCCCTCCTTTGGAGAGGAGTAAAGCCGGCTGTCCTATGTTCGTAATTTACTTGCATGTAAAAGATCCTCAAGACTAAATGACGCCTCTGAGCTAAATTTCAAATCACCTGTTTTCGTCGCCAAGAAATACCTCCTTTTCTACGCTAGTTGGTGAACGGAGCGTAGCGAAATTTGCGTGTCAACACGGAAGAACGGGTCTGATGGCCCGAGTCTCGCACACGTAAAATAAGGCAAATTCCAATTCAACAAATTCAAACTACTGTTATCTGCTGGTGCCTTCAAGAAAATAATGATCTCAAGTTTTCCCAAAGGTGTAAAACAGGGGTGTCCAACATTCAAAGGCCGTAACTAAAACCTTTAATATAATTGCGAGCCATATTTTCTTCAGACATCCACATCTGACTCCTCCATACTGTTGCTCTCACACTGGACGCACCCCGACTGGATCACATATTGCATTGCTTAGCCCTCAATTGAGGAACCCATTCTTTGCAAGAACGCCGTTGCAATAGTTTGCAACGTAGCGACTACCGTCGCGGAACGTATTTCTACGAAAGCAAGTCGCATGGCGGCGCTCAGGGCGATGCCCAGCGGCGGATAGGCGCTGCATGAGCATGTGACGCCCACGTCGGCCGGCGCGTGCCCTCTACCGTTTCGCCACGAGCCGTCGGCGCCGCCTTCCAACAGCATGCGCGTCACTCCTCTTGTGCGCGCGCTGCTCTGCAGCGCCGTGCGCCCTGGTCGTTCACGCGCGTATCACCGGACGCGCATGCCACAGCTCGCGCAGCAGTGGTCGTGGCGACGCGGCGCACAGGTGCAGCGCCGTCTTCCCGCCGCCGTGCGCGCCGCCCACTCGAAGCCCTGCAGCAGAAGAATTGATGGCTCCACGAAGCCGCGAGAGCCGCGCTGCAGCGCCGTCCAGCCCTGGTGTCCCGGGCGAAGATGTCGGCACCCGTTCAGCAGCCTCTCCAGGCAGCTCCGAGCTCACGTCTGCGCGGGTAGTGCACGGGCGATCTTCGCCGTCCCCGCCGCCGCCGATCGATGCCCCCCTGCTCCAACAGCTGCAAATAAGCACTCGACCCTGCCATTGGCTGCGGAGAATGCAGCGGTTCAGCCGCGTTGTCGTAATGTGATGATCGCAGCCGGCGTCGAACAACACAGACATTTATCTCCGTTTCTGACCAAGTTGCGCTGATGTGGAGACCGTCCATCCGTCTTGTCCTTTGCATTACGTCGCTCCCCTCCAGCAACTCTTAGTGCCTGGCAGTGTTCCACGAATTTCACGGCTCTATGCAACGAGTCTTCCCGTCGTTCGCCTGCAGTTTGTAAGATCCTGCAGCTATGAGATCGCAATGAATTCAATATCCGTCGCCATTGCCCACAGTGTAAAGGAGACATCTCCCTCATTATCTTCGGTGAAAGTCTATTTTTCCGTCTAATTAGG
>BOPP01000550.1:26872-76037 GCA_017312745.1 Gryllus bimaculatus | reverse complement strand
TTCTAACGATAATCATATTGACATTGCAGATCTTGAGGTTAATAACAGATGTTCATTAAGTCATATCTATTTGAATTTCGACTCATAATGAAAATGAAAAAATTACAATTTTTTACTGTATAATAAAAAAATGTTATAAAATTATTATACCATAAAACACAACCATAGTCCAGTGCAGTCTAAATTTCAAAATTGAATTTGACTTGCAAAACGGAGTTTTAAAAATCAAAAATTAACGCATAAAGGTGGATTCAATTTGCACTCCGTTTTTAATTGTTTCTATAGTTGACACCGCAATTATTTATTTTGTGGCAGTATTAGTTAATAATAAATAATAGTATGTTAGAAAAATATAGATCTAGTAAATTGGAATTTCTGCGAAGCGGATCAGTGCGGACACTATTTGTTAGAGCGCTCGCAATTTTCTCGTGTTTTTAACTCAATATCTCAGTTGCGGACTAGATAAAATTTTGAAATTTATCTATCATTCTAAAAGTTGCACATATATTGTTAAATACGGCTGTTTTAATTTCAACATTTGAAATTTGACTTAAAAATGTGTTTTAAAAACGGTGAATTCAGAGATAATGCTTTGATTGAGCACCGTTTTTCAGTGTTCTGATAGTTGAGTACGAAATTGATTTATTTTGTTCTAGTAAAGTACATACATGTTAGAAAATATCGCTAGTAAGATTGAATTTCTGCGAAGGAGGATCCAGTGGTCTGGACACATTTGGTTTAGAGCGCTCGCAGTTTTTCGTGTTTTTAAGACTGCAAATATCTCAGGTTGCGCGACCGTATATAAAATGGTTTGAAATTATTACATGTGAGAAGTTCACTATGATATTAATCTGGCATTATTAATTTTCAACTTTAACTTTCACTCTAAACTATGTTTTAAAAATCAGAAAATATGAGTGAAAAGTGTTCATTGCACCCCCCGTTTTTAATTGTTTATAGTTGAGAATACAAAAATTTTTTAATTTGTAGAAAATTAGTACATAATTATTAGATAATGTTGCTAGTTTGATTTTATTTATGAGAAGTGGGGAGGCTAACTTAACTGTCAAGCTTGGACCCCCCACTTTTTGGTATGAGATTTTTCTTGTTTATAGTCGAGTACAAAATTTTAATTGTGTAGAAAATTAGTACATAATTAGATACAAAATTATAGGCTAGTTAATTTTGAATTTCGAACAAGTGGGGGTTCCAGCTTGACGGAGGTGGACTGAAGCGTAGATAGCCGTCCGCGAACGTTGCAGAAATTTGTTTTGGAAATTTTGGACAGTGGGTTCGAGAGACACGTACGGACAAAATACGCGCGAGTTCTCCAGTGCGGTGCGAGGAACATTCGCACGCGGGCATAAATAGAAACGAGGGGGCAAAACAGACGAGGACGGAAGGTGCCGGAAGCACAAGACCGGAAGACGACCGGAGGGCAGCCAGGGACCTGCGGCCAGGGGCCCACCAGCGGCGGCGCGGGGGCGGGAGGCGAACTCCGTCCACGCAGAGGCCGGAGCGCGTCAAGGTCAAGCATTGGGGCTCGGAGAACCCTGCGACGGGGGGTAACGGAGCGCAAAAGTTAGGTAACGTCACGACGATCAAGAACAACTTGTTAGCCAGGAAATCGTGAGGAAAATAAGCAAACGGGAGGCATCTGAATTTCATTCAAAGCACTATTGCCTACTAAAACTGTAAATAGATCATTATTCTTATGTTGTTCGCAGCCACAGCGAAATTGTTGTACAGAGAGTAGTGCATCTTAACACGTTTTATGGAAGTAACGTTATTTAAAGGGAATGTTAAATTTTGTATTTTGTCAGTGTTTACTAAAAATAGGACTTGTAACAAATTTAATTAATCAGATTAATAAAGGGAAGTCCCATTGTCTGATTACTTTAACAAGTAATTTTTACTTAATGAAAAATGGTTTATAATTTTTTGTGTTTCATTGTTATTTGGTGTGCTTTTAGTGAGCGACAAAGAGGGTTTTAAGTTTATTAAACCCAGTTTAACTGATTACAAGCACGCAAGAGCACGAAAATCACCTGTTGGGGCAGATTTCGTGCTCTTGCGAGCTTGTAATTAGTTAAACTGGGTTTAATAATCTTAAAACCCTCTTCGTCGCTTACAAAAATCACATCAAATAACAATGAAAAAAACTGAGACCCCTTTTTCAATAAGTAAAAATTACTCACTAAACTGATCACTCTAATAATCTCTGGATTCCTTATTTCTCTAAATTATATATATATATATATAATAGATAGATATATAATATAGATAGATAGATAGATAGATAGATAGATATTTTGTGACCCGATCGGGTTCCTTAAACAAATCATTAATTACGGCAGTAATTCAAAAGATGCGCGCAAAACCAAGCGGCGCCGCAAACCCGGCCCGGGAGAGGCGAGAAGTCCGGTAGTATGGAGGAGAAGGTAGTAGCTCAGCCACCGTGGAGGGCAGGCGAGTGTATGAGAAATGGAGGAGAGGATATAGTATCAAAAACGGTAAGAGTCGGAATAAGGGCAACGAATAGGATTACCAAGAGTATCAGGTGGTGAACATGATGGACAATTACGAACTAAATGTGGAATGAATAAATATGGTAACGACAGTGCAGTATATTGAAATGAGTGAGCGCGGGTAATTAATAACTACCACGTGGAAATCACAACAGTGTAAGTGTACGAAAGAGGCAATGGCGGTGGATGGTGTGATGGCATAATTATTTGGATCTGTTTACAACCGTCGAAACTGGTAATTATGTCGCGAGGCGTGGGGCATCAAGAGAGAACGTCGTCTTCAGCATTGCGAGGTCAGCGTCGGCGTGGGACGTGGCGGCGGGAGCTCTCTCCTGGGGCAGCGCCGAGCAGCGCCGAGCAGCGCCGAGCAGTGCCGAGCGCCACCGAGCGAAGCCGAGGTTCCCGGGAAGACCGTTGCGGAAGAACAACGCTGGAGCCGGCTCGGACCGTCAATTATTTATGTAGTATTATGATGGGAGTGAAATCCAGGTGGAGGTTCCTCGTAGAAATAGGATCAGTATAGAGGTTTCACGTATTAGTGTGGGAAGATGTGGAAGGAACCTCCTTATGGTAATTAAGTTGACATATTTGTAATGATTTGGCTGGCTGGCTTATAATTTCCATATAGGAAGCATGCGATTGAAAGGGTAAAGAAAGAAAAAATAAAGGTAATCAGAATAGTTGGCGATGATCACCCAAAAGATGTTCCATGTAATTTCAGTAATATTTTTCCTGTTGTTTTTCTTCAAAGAGGTGTTTCTTTTTAATGCATTACAAGTGCATGCAACTAATAAAATCGCTCCGCCTGAAACAGATTCCCTGTCCCATCTTAATTATTTCATCTATGTGATAAAACTATGTGTGATCATCAGTTCACCTATGTGCTGACAGACCACGTCAAGGGATGTTCTAGGAAGAGTACGGTCATTATATATGAGGATATAGGTATTAGCCAATACAGTACAATAGAGAAATTTAAAAAAATTGTTATTACGTGATTTAAAAGAGGCACTTTTTAATTTTCAAGAATACTATCATTTCTCATTAGATGGTGAACTAAATAATGAAACATTAACATTATTAGAAACAACTGGATGTGATGTTCAAAATATAACTTTTAGAACACGAGATCAAAAATGAAAATAAAAATATAATAAAATGGTATTATAGTCATGTAAACAGAGAAATGTTAGATTGAGCACAAACTGATCATTCATTAAATGGTCAAATTACACAAGTTAGAAGTCGAACAAAATATTGTGTCACCGGATATTATATCTAATAAACGGGGTAATCATAATTGACAAAAATCTTCAGGTATGTAAACGAATAAATTTAATGTAAAATTGGAATTTTAGCACATGCAGCATTTCCAAATACAAATAATACACCGCTTGAAATTCACATTGATATGGTATTTAGAAATGGATAAAAAGACACCAAAAGAACGGGTAAATTTATATTCCGTATTACTGCACGAAATAGGTCATGCTGAAGGTATGCACATGATCAAAATGCTATTATGAATGCATTTTATAAACGGTTAATTAGACTAAATGGAGATTATATCTTGGCTATTCAAAGCTTGTACGGAAAAAATAAGACCAACATCATCAAATAAACCATGAAATGTACAACAACTATGTAACAATTGAAGTGTTAATAATTTTCTTGTAATTGATATTATATAATTTTTTTATGAACGGGTTTGGATAGTAAACATTAAAACATGACAAAGAAATATACCACAATTAATAAGAGATTGATTAACATGCTTACCACAACATTTTAATAGTATTACTTCAATTTACCAAAGAAAAGTATAATATCCCATGATATATTTTTTCAGACCAAAAATATTATATTGTTTAATACCCAATTTCAAATTAACTACTAAATTACCCAAAACGAATAAGCGAAAGGGGTTTATTACGGAATTCTAAAATACATGCAATTGTGAATTTTAATGCAGGAAAAACGTATATATTTTATAATGAAGTTTATTATGCAGAAATCGAATGTAATCTAAAAAAGAAACATTTTGGCACATCTCGAGATTTTTACGGAATTCCAGTTTCCATGGATTCAACATTTAAGTACACAAAAAGTAGAATTTATTTCTTTTCAAAATAAAATTTACTATGAATGTAATGAATTTATAAATACTCTTGTAAAAAACTGAAATGCTTAATATTTCTTTATTTAATGTTAACTGATTCGAAAATAAATCCAATCATTCTAAAAAAAAATAGAAACTTAAAGAAAAGAATAAAAGAACTAGAAAAGTTATTTTAGGCAATTTAAGAGATGAATATGTGATTTTATAGTTTTTCGATATTACACTCGATATTCTATTGTTATAAAAGAACCCTTTATTTTCTAAATATTTTTAGAGTTCTCACCCTGATGTATAAATATTAATATATCAGTATGGTATTTCTACGTTTATTTGAATGAATGAAATTTTTTTAACTGTTGGATTACTAAGTATACTTTCATGAATTAGAGATTTTTTTGGTATATTGTTTCTTTTATATATTGATTTATTGAATAACTACTAAATATACTATCAAGAATTGGTAATTTTATATTTTTATATATTGGATCACTACTGAATATACTATCATCAAATAAAAATATTTAATGTATTTTTATTTTATATTTTTATCTATTGGATTACTTCTAAATATGTTCTAAAATTATCTTTGTAAAAAATTAATCTCTTTAATTTCATGATGTCAAGAATTACTTGTTTCAAGGTTTTATAAGATTTTTGATGAGGGACATAGAATGTGATCCCATATCCCCTTAATATATACTACTTGAAAGCTATTAGTCCACGAGTGTGATTAAGGAGTCGAGGGAGGAACGAGCTAGTGTCGTAAACTTCACACGATTAATAAGTATTAATACTTATTAGATCGAGTTTCATACGGTACTTTTTCTAAGACTTATGGTAACTATTACAAGTTAATCTTTTCCATTGAATCGTTTCGTGGCAGTGGACTGGTAGGTTTCCTCCGCGGCCACCTAGCGTCGAACTCTCTACTCCAGCCTGCCGCAGGTGGCTTTTTGTTTTACCCCTGCGCTAGACAAAATAGGATCAAAAATAGGACCATTCAATTTATTTCAAATAATAGTCCACGTAATATTACTACTAATAAATAAAATTAAAACTAGCAAACATAATAAAGTACTAAATGTAATTTTAATGTACACTATCCAACGAAGCATTTACTTGATAGATTATCAATGATTGATTATATATCAATACATATCAAATATCAGAATTATGCAATGGGAGAAGATACGATTATTCATATTCTAAGAAAACAACAAAATTAAACCCAGTGATGCAATATTAAAAGCCGAAGCAAGTGGCAGGAGTGAGTGTTGAGGCGCATACCGTTCTTACCGTTGAGCACGTGCACGGCCACGGTGACTGCGGCCAGGCTGCCCACGGCGCACGTGTAGTTGCCCGAGTGGGCGCGGAGGGCGCGCGCCACCGTCAGCGTGGACACCACCGCCCCCGCCGCCGCGCTGGCGTTCACGCTGCGCACACCACACAGCATTTGCATTTGCCACACGTCTCATGCCCTTCAAGTGGCTCTCGCCACTGCGGTTTCCAAGGTATTTTCTAGTTAGTGGTGCTTCAAGATACAAAATGCACTTGATTGCCGGTGAAATGGTTTTCAGAAGGAATTTTAATTTGTTTTCTCACCATTTTTCAAATCTATCTAAGCTTTTAATATCGAATTTACCGTCATTGTCGCTTATGGATATAAAGACATCAAATATTGTTCTTTTGACTAACGAAATCTTGAACGATCTGCTACGCATAACTGCGCACTCAAGGGTTTTCAATTATTTTTCGCAGAGGAGCGCTCAACTTCTCGAAGGTCATTATTTAATGTTTGGTGTATGCACGCACGCATGCATGCATGCACACGAACGGCGCAAGACGCTCTCTGCCATCAGCACGCACACAGCAGCGGTGCCAACACAGTCGTCTTTTCTCTACAGAAGCCACTCATCATTACGCCTCATTCATTATATTGATGTTGTTAGTGATTCCGGACGTGTCAACTACTAGGGCCATTACTCCCGTAAACGTCGTGTATGTTTTTCCGGAGGTAGCGGTGGTCTGCCCTGCTGCACGGGGAGACACGGCGCCGACCTACCGTCGGCTAGTGGAGTTTTCCCCAACCAAGCATCTCCCACCAGCGAGGCACCGCTCCAGCCCACACAGCCCGCTCCCAACCGGTCTCCCGGCATGTGTTGTAGTGCAGTACGAGTTAATGTGTGTGTAAGGGGTGACGATAGGACAAGGAAGGTTTAGGAAAGATCGCATGCGGTCCGTGGCTCGTTTCTTAGGGTACTGCTGCGGCATTCGCCTGGTATTGATCGGAGAAACCATGGAAAACAGCTGATCAGAGCAGCCAGCCGCTACAATTCTCTTCCAGACAGCAACTGAATTCGTCCTAGCTCACCGAATACTGTCGAAAATCCCGCCACCGTCGGCACTCGAACCTAGGACCTACTGGTCAGTGGAACTGTAGTAACATGAGTTGACACCCTTAGCGATCACTCCCCGACATTCATTATGTTGTTTCAATCACTATGGCCATTATTCCTGTATTGTGCATATTATATCTTGGGATGTGTCGGTGTTCTTCTCGTGCTGGAATGTGCGTCGCTCTCCAGGTATCTCCGTTATTAAGAGCATCAGCCCGCACAAGCTGGTTTCACAAGTCACGTACTATAGAGCAAGGAAGTGTGCGTGTGTTTCGGTATGTACGTGAGGAGAGGAAGAAGGAAAAAGATGAAAAGGGAAAGTTTATTTGCGGTCTGTGACCAATTTGTCTACGTTCCCCTCTGAGATTGCCCTGCTGTTTTTCCTAGAACACATTGGAAACGCACGGATCGTTGCTTCCGGCCGCGAGTATTGTAAATGTGCGTTAGACAGTAATGGGTAGTGAAAGGAAATCTATCTCCTAAAAAATCTTGAAATTTACTTTTAAAAATATGCATATTTGACATAAAAATTCTGAAATATGCACTTTCATATAAAATTAAAATTGACGGTACTTCATTTTTTCTATACAAATTTCTTGATAAAATTCAGAAGAAACATACGTAGAATTTATATATATATATATATATATATATATATATATATATATATATATATATATATATATTTCTGCAAACATAAAAGAACATACCGTACTTTTCGGGCGAAATATTGTTCTTAGTGAAGTAATTTTTATTTCTTATTCTATTTCTTCTGTCAGGTTTAAAAGTGATTATAAATTGCCTTTATTTGCACAAGTATTTTATCATCTAACATAACACCGCACGCAGTCCTCCTGAAGAAAACATTCACAAGGTCACTCTGCCGTTTATCAAGAACATCACAGACCCTTTTGGCAAGATTCTAAAACACCACAACATGAAGACCATTTTCACCCCCACCACTCAGCTCCGCAATCTCTTTAGAGCATCCAAAGACCGTAGGAACACAATAAGGCCAGCAGGCGACTACACTATGCACTGTTCCTGTGGCTCCGTGTACACAGGCACAATACAGCGTTCAGCCAACTCTCGCCTCACCGAACATAAACGAAATTGCCGCCAGCCAGCCGCCGCCCCGCACACCGCGCCCGCGACCGTGCCGCCACTGGGGATGTCCACCGCAGACGCCCTTCAATGCCAACTGGACCACGGCCTACCAGACCCTAGTTCGGTAATACTTTTTACTTTCCAGTATACGTACGTACATACGGAGTAATATACGAAGTGTAGGGAAAATTATGAAATGCTGCGGTAAATGACTTTTCAACGGGAATACACGGTATGAGGCTCCCTCATACCAAAAAAGTCGTTACATTCAAAATGTTCGTCTGTCTGTCTGTGAACACTATTAGCTACTAACCTATATTGAAGAAATGTCTACCTAGCTTAAGTCAAAACTTTGAAATTTTGAAAAACCTTTTTCAAAATGTGGGTACTTCACATGAATTCAAAATTTTCGGGCTATTTTCAAAATTTTCCCAAAAACCTCTCTAATTTTTTTTCTTTAACCATCGTGTAAGAATAAAGTAACATATACTTTAAAACGTGACATAGGACCAATTTCCACGGTTAACTCTGAATTTTCGAAAATTTCAAAAGTATGAATTTTTTCGGTGTCTTCCTACAACAAAATGAAATATAGAGATTTTCCCTTCAAATACAATTTAATCTCCGTAGTGAATTCTTTCATTAAGGTCTTGTACTGTTTTGAAAATTGTAGTGCAATATTGCGTGCAATTAAAAAAAATATTTCGATTTTTCAAAAATTACCAAAATGTAATGTTTTGACTTGTCTCTCATACTGTGTATTTATATTAGCGGAATTTGTTTACATTATTGTATTTTTGAGTGCATGTACTGTAAATAATGTCATAAGTTTCTCGATAACTAAATATTTTCTGCGCGAACTAGCTCAAAATTTCGCCTTTTCAGAAAAGCTCAAATGCCACTTTCTCAAAAAATGGCTTGGCTCAAAAATTTTTCTTCAAACTTTTCGAATATCTTTTTGTTCTTTTAAATATTACACAAATAAAATATTTTTGAAAGATCTCTAAAGCCAGTAATATGCTTATTTCCAACAATGTGTAAAAACTTATGGATTTGTGAGTTAAAGTGCTTAAACGACTCAATTGAACTTTTTCGAAATCTTAAACATTTTTTGTGAAAAAAATGTTTCAAATGTTGAATTTACAGAAGCGGTTAAACGCCTGTGTTTTATAAACGCCTCCAAATTTTTCAAAGAAAAGTGCCATTTAGGACGAAGTTTTACTGTTCTTTAATAAATTTAAAATAATATTTCCACTCAATATTTAGGAAGCCGAAAAATTAAAGAAATGTCAAAAAATGTACTTTGGGCCGCGATAGATGGCAGCAAGCTAGAATATGTGGGAAGTACAAGTGGCTAGCGGAGGCGAAATAAAAGGAAACCAATACGGGAAAGTATGAATTTCGGTTTCAAATTCCAGGGTCTGCGACATCAACTGAATCGACTGGGGAGTATCAATTTTTGAGAGAATCGGCTGAACAGTTTATATGCTAGCGTTGTGCACAGACGGACGCACTGACAGACGTTTTGCCGTTCATCGATTTTTCTTTATAAAGAACCCACAAAACATGGATTCTGACTACTCCACGTGTTAGAAGATTATTTTTCTAAATTTAGCAACAGGATTTATCCACTTTTTCCTTACCCGGCAATTAAAGATTTTGTGACGAAAAGTTGCCGTTTTCCGACGCACGATTACAATACATGCGTAAGTGCGAGAATATAAAAAGTAAATTGTGTCAAGCTTTTTCGAATTAATGAACGCTCACAAATTGACAGTTTCTATGAAAACATAATACTTTTTATCGTGTGATCACACAAATTGAGAGATTATTTAATATGAAATTATAAGCAGTTTTTGCTAATTTACTTCGACATTACGTAACATAAAGAAACGCGTCGTTCTTTGGGTGTGGGGCGCGCCGTTCGCAGGGCAGCCAAGGCCCTTTCCCCCCTCCAGCCCAAGCGAAGAGTCGAGACGCGAATTATGTTTCCAGTGACAGAAATCAAGTTTTTTAAAAGTATTTTATTACAATAAGTCGTACAGCAGTGATATAACTTGTTAAATATGAATGAAAGTTGATTCAGACATCGAGGAGCAGTGAGCAGCGTCTGAGAACAATGCTGTGAGAGCTACTTGTTCCCGTTTATATACAATTGCCATGTTGTTCACTAGAAGATCACAAACAAGATTTCTCTTCTATCGTTTCTAGTAAACATTCTGGATGCATTGATTAACCGTTAGCCAAGGATGTAACTCGCGTGCCCGCACTGCCCCGCCGCTCCCGCTTCTCCTTCCCCCTCGACCCCCACGACTTCCGGACGGGCGTGGACGGCGCTGAGAGTGCCCGACTGCGATGGCAGCATTGTGACTTGCACACACAGAGCGTCGTCATCGGCTCAGAGGCTTCCTCAGCGTTTTTGAGGTGCACTAGGAAAACGTCCACTCGCACAGTCGAGACGCCGCAGTTGAACACACATAAAACAAAAATGCGCCATTGTTTTGACCATTCACTGCGCGTAACTAAAGGCAAGCCGAACAAGAACTTAGACACTCGGCAAGGGAGCTTAGAAGCAAAAAGCAGGTAAGACTCGATTGCCGAGTTGTGCGGATCATGGGGAGAAAGATTGCGCTGTGCGCAGGGTGATTGTGCAATTCGGACCTTGTGATGTTTAACCGAATTGGAGATGGAGCGAGAGGGCATTCCTTAGTGCGATTGATCTTGGACGTTGGTAGCGGTCGGAGCTCGGGGCGCGCTGTGGCAAGCACTAGTGTTTAATGTGCAGGTGAAGGCTGGTCTGCTGGTGCGATCACGTACCCACGTGTTTTACTTTTGATAGCCAAGCTTGTTGCTTTTCGCCACCATAAAGTGCTTACCGTTATTGACGAAACGTTAATTATTCAAAACCTGCCGTCATAATTAAAGACAGATCGATGAAGACTTCAATAATGACTTTCCTGTGACGTGTGGTGTGGATCTGGAATCGACCACGCACCGCAGTCTGTGGTGAATGGCCGTCATCGCAGGGGCCCCGACAAAAGACCACTCCGGCCATGTCTTTTCTCCGACCTGTCTCCCCGCGGCGGAAAACAGGCGACGGGTAAGCGAACGCCCCCGCAGCATGCCCCTTCCGCCGCCCAGCGATGCGGCGAAGTCTCTCGGTAATGAACCCTGCAAAGATTTAATAAACAGCTCTTTAAGCGACTTAGGGAAACAAAAGGCTCTTGATCACTGCTACAGTGGCTCACGTTAATATTCGGACAGCCACAAATACAGGCGTTTCTTGTTTGACTGTAATTTTTCGCACGTACGCGGAAGTTACATGTGAGGAAATGCATAGGCATTGTATTATGTATTATTAGAAAACAGAATAATTCAAATAAAAAATGTTATGGTGCATAAAATACGTTTCATAAACACGGATTTGTGTTAATATGCAAGAATACGAAGTCACATTCATATTCGGACACGTAATGCAAAATGCCCTGTTAATCCCTGGCCACTCTCCCAGATAGCGCGAAAGCGCACAATGCAATCAGGCGCTGTAAACATTTCCGCCTGGAAACACCTCTTGCAAAGGGGCGCAAGGGAAAGAACTCGACGTTCGGGCAGAGACAGCTTGTGCTTTTCCACCACTCGCTCCTGCAGGGCGATCACGATCTTTGACTCATGATCACGAGCACGGTGCACGATATCTTTAAGAGATTTGAGAAAGAAGACAGAATTGAATCTAAACCGCAACAAGGACAACGTAAGAAGATCTGCGAAAGAGAGCAGCGTGCAATTTTGAAGAACTTCCGAAGGTGAGCGCCGTCCAACTGACAGCGCAACTGCGCGAAGCGGCAGGGACATCTGTGCACCTCGAGACAGTGCGCCGAGTAATTAGAAATGCCGGATTTCATGGCAGAGCGACCAGGACGAAAACCTTTATCGGTGCTGGGAATAGAGCTAATCAATTTCACTTTGCAAAGGAAACAAGTTTGCAAGAAAGCATGTGACAAAATCAGAGGAGTGGAGGCGTGATATATTCATTTGTAGATGAGAAAAAGTTTAATATTTTTGGCAGTAACGGTAGGAAAATGATATGGCGCAAACCAAATACAGAATTGCCTGAAAAACCTAGTGTCAACTGTGGATAAAATTTGGAAGGATAAAATTTGAGAAAAAAACTGGTACCAATTTTTAGTAAATAATTGTTTAACATTTTTAATAGCTTATTTTAACACAAAATTGCGCGCATAACAACTCATATTTTCGAAAAATTTGTCCTTTTTTCAAGATGTCTTAAAAAATAAAGAATCTCAGTCTTTAATATTGCAGTTGTAGGAAGACGCCGAAAACATTTGATCTTTAGTAATTTTTAAAATATTAGCATTTTCATCAAAATCAGACCTGCAATATTTAAGCGTATCTTACGCTAACCGAGTAAAACATTTAATCAAAGAATTCGGGGTAATTCTTGAGAAAATGTTAAGGCTTCAGTATTATGTACCCCCGAAAATCAAAATATATGTTTCAAAGTCGCAAAACTTATTCGTTTAGATTAATCGGAGAATATCAATTCTGGAGAAAATCTGCTGAAAGGATCTATCATTGATCTGGCGGTAGCGTTGACAACAAACATTTTGACATTGTTTATTCGGTGTCAAGGACTCGCTCAACGTGAATTCTTGGCATACAATATTAGAGAAACAATAGAAAGAATATTTATCCACTTTTTCGTCAGCAGGGCCCAGTTATAAGAGTTTTTCTGCCAAAAAACAGGGTTTCTATGTTTTCTATTATAATACTTCATCTCCTTACGAATGAAGGCAAAAATTTAAACGGAAGAGAATTGAACATGTAGAAAATGCTAATGTGAAGTGATTTATAATTGTTTAATACGTGAAATGGGAGTAACAATTTTTATGGCTTTATCTATTTTTTCGATACCAGGGCTTCGCCCCAGGACTGCTAACCAAAATAAGTTTAGCCAAGTAATAGTTTCTCTGTCGAAAATTTGCCGTTTTCATAACTGCATTTCTTAATCATTTCAAACCGAAGACGTGGTTCAGTGCATGAACTGATGTCACTGAAATGCCTCTAACCGGGGAGTCGTAGGTGCGAGTCCTGACAGTGGCAAGATTTGCGACACTAGCTTAGCCGCAGACCGTAGTCAGTCGCTGTCTGCAGGACATTTAAAGAGGCTGTCTGCTCTGATCGTTTTTTCGTGGTTTCTCCGATCAACATCAGGTGAATGCTGGAACAGTACCCTAAAAAACGGGCCACAGACCGCACGCATCTCACGTTCCTCTTGCTTGTCCGTCATCACCCCGTACACACACACAACCACACCCACTGCCGGGAGCTTAGTGCTTGTTCCGGCTGGGGCAGTGGGAGGCGGTTGAGGGAGACCCTGCTAGCCGACGGTATGTCGGCGCCAGATCTTTCCATTCAGCGAGGAAAGATAACAGCCATCTCCACAGGAATAAAGCATGCACTACACTTACGGGACTAGTGACCTTAGCCGTTGACGCGCCTGGAATCACTAACAAACAAGCAATGAAGGTCAACTGCTAACCAAAACTGGGGGTGGAAGGTGGCTACCTGACGCCCCGGTCCAGCACGCTGTCGCCGTGTCGCCACACAAGCGGGTCGCCCGTGTCCTCCAGCTGCGAGGCGATGCACGTGAGCTCGACGGCGCTGCCAGCCTTGTAGTAGCGCTCCGACACCTCGTGCCCGCTCTCGTCCACCACTGACACCTCCGGCGCTGCAACACACATTTGCATTCACAACTAGCTATCTACTTTTGGTTTTAAAGCCATGGTAACAGTGAGTAGATGAAATGTTACGGTGACGATGGGAGTCCCAATATGTCTCTCTACTTGACAGCTGGGGGAGGTGGAGCGATGTTGCCACTTCCTTGGGCGGCAGATTCGTGGCTGTGAGGTTGTTCTTGCGTTAGATCACAACGGTAGCAAGTAACAAACCGCAATACGAGCACGCAGCCCTAGACGACACAGAACAGCATATACGATGCATAACCAAAGAAATAAAGGCGCTCTTAAACTTGCCATTGCTTCGCGCTATGAGATTTCAGTTTTTTCTTAATAAGCATTGGCAACTCTTAAGTGACATCGTCACACTTTCAAGCCTCTGATTGCACAACGGAATCCCCTCTCCTCGGCCAACCTAGAGCTGTCAAGGTGACAAGTATTGTTCGTAGTATACTGCTCGCGGGCACTGCGCCCAGAGAAATTGGTGCGAGATGATGATGATGATGATGATGATGAAGGTTTAAGGGCGCTTCAACAACTAAGATCATTGACGCCCGTGTTAAACTACTTACTTTAAGAGCAGTTCGCACTGTGACAGTGCCAAACTAAAACATTTTTTAAACAAAGTAAAATGTAAGTGAAACTGAAAATGAAAGTGTTCAATTATAACAGGGTTTAGTAGAAAATAGACAGATGAACACTTTAAAATCTAACGCGAGATTTAAAATTAAGGGCTGTACAAGTTGCTACGGACTGTCTACAGGTCACTGGATTCCTGGTTTACGACAGTCATTGGGAGAAGTTACTTGACAGTTATTGTCACAATTTTTTCTTTAAAGCAAAGAAACGAAACATTAAAATGAAATAATACATCACTGCGATTTAAAATTCTCAATTGACAGTAAAATTTTAAAAAAATATAAATCATGAGTCTCTAAATTTTGTAATCCTGGTTACTTAAAAGTTATATAAAAAGCTTGAACTTTCTACTTTTGGTTAGAAAGTTTAACAAATCTTCTTCTTGCCGTTTTCTTAACCGCTACTTCGGTCATCCCTGTTCTTACAGGAATCAGGAAGTAATTTCCACTTCTCGATGATCTTTCTGATCTGATCGTTCCATCCTGGTCTTGGTCTGCCTCGTTTTCTCCTTTCACTTGGTTGCCATTCTAGGGATCTTCTGGATAGTCTTCTCTCGTCCATTCGCTGTACATGTCCAAACCACGTGAGTTGTTTCTTTTCAATTTCCTCTATAATATCATGTTATAGGTGTTGTGGTAAGATATCTTTGGCATTTTTAAAATAATTAAAGATGTTGTCATTGCCAACAATATTTTTTAATTCAATAGCAGCTTTCGATGGCTTAGCCATCATCATCAGTTGTCTGCTAGATGGAAGCCACAAACGACCCGTCGTTTTGTGGCTTACATCTAGCAGACAACTGATGATGATGGCTAAGCCATCGAAAGCTGCTATTGAATTAAAAAATATTGGCAAAATTGTTGGCAATGACAACATCTTTAATTAATATCATGTTGCTGATGCTATATTTCATTAACCTGTTCATTCATAATTCTTTACCTTTCAGATATTGTTGCTGATCTTCTGAGGAAATCCTTTTCCAGAGCTCTCAATTTTCTTTTCTGTTGATCTTGAAGCCTGCCACATGTCTGCTGGAGCACTGTATGGATGCAGCGTAGAACTCAATCATACATTTACATATTGTAATTTTCGTTTTCTTGTTTATATTTGGATCCCAGATCACTGGTTTCAGTGCTCCTAAAGTTTTGCTTTCTTTGCCCAGTCGGGTTTTATATTCCTTTCCGTATAAGTCGTCTCCCTATTGTTGTTCCAAAGCATTTAGCGTCCTCTGTTGTTCTTATTATTTCTCCAGTTTTTATTGTCAATACGTCATGTGTACTGCTATGCATACTGTTTTTTCTAGGTTGAGGCTTAGTCACCATTTCTTATAATATTCAGTTATATTCCTTGTCATATATTCAATATCTTCCTGTTCTTGCGCCATCAGCACCTGATGATCAGCGAACAGTAGAATGTAGTGTTGTATTATCATCATGTGGCATTCCCATACCAGCACATTTTCTTTTCCATACATGAAACACCACATTAACGTACACTTTAGAGGATATGTGACAAACAGCATCCTTGCCGTCTTCCTTTTTATATAGGAAATGTTTGGGTCATCTCTTTTCCTACTTTCACTTTTCCCTTTTGATCTATATACAATTTCTTCACCGCATTTATTAAGATTTTATTTACATTACTTTTACTCATAACATCCCATAATATTCTTCCATATACTTTACTGAACGTGTTTGTCACTGCTATCCCTCTATAATTTTCACATATACTTTCCTTCCTTTCTTATATATTTGTGTTATGTAAGCCATTTTCCAGTCTTCTGGTATATCGCCTTTATTTATACACCTATTCAGTTGCTTCGTCACCATTTGGAATACTTTTGATGTTCCATTCTTCATCAGTTCACTTGGTATTTCTCCTAGGCCTTACCGCCTTTTATTTCTTTGATACATCTCTTAACCCTCTCTTCAGTTACTGTAATTTCTCTGGCCGTACTTATCTTTTCCCTTTGTAGTTCCAAGAAAATCTGATCTTCCATCATTTAATAAGTTTCTAAAGTACTCTTCCCATTTGCTTACAGATATACTTTGTATGTGAACTTTTTCCATTTGGGGAGATTTTACTTC
The DNA here is from genome assembly GCA_017312745.1 of Gryllus bimaculatus. Lineage (NCBI taxonomy): Eukaryota > Metazoa > Arthropoda > Insecta > Orthoptera > Gryllidae > Gryllus > Gryllus bimaculatus. The sequence continues at coordinate 59,405 of BOPP01000550.1, read as the reverse complement.
TTTTATGAACTTCCAAATCTCACTTATTTGTGTTTTACCTCTGTATTCTACCTCTTGGCATTTACACTCCCATGATTGTTTTTTTTCTTTTCTTATGATATCTCTAATTCTATTTCGTTGGATTTTATATTCCTATTTTCTTCTTTCTTGGTGCTCAACCATTTTTCATGGAGTCTCTTCTTCTCCTCTTTTTCCCGCTCCAGATCTTGAGTAGTCTAATAGCTTCCCCTTCTCCTTCTCTTACTTAAAGGTATTCCTCCAAGTGCTTCTTTAGCAGCTTGATGTAGACTATCTTTGAGGTGTTCATACATCTCCTTACTTGATTCAACTACGTTTTTATTCAGTAAATTATTCAATGTTTTAAAATAAATATCTTATACTTGGTTGTGATAAGCCCGCTATATTATATTTCCTACTTTCACTGTTTACATTTTTCCTATCTCCGTTTCTTTTTGTTTAATGTGTGGAAACATAATTTTGGCCTTCACTAGATAATGGTTGGATCTGGGCCTCTGTGTGCCCTGACGTCTATTACTTTACTCGGTAAATACTGTCTAGTGATTACGTAGTCGATCTCTGATCTCCTTCCTCTTACCTTTTCTTCCAAGTGAACATACGCTTATCTTTATGCTGGAAGTGGCCGTTTCGAAGTTCATGCTGATCACAAATAATCAATATTTTTTCATTTGAATTATCTACCTCTTCTCCATGTTGTCCAATGATTTTTAGCTATCAGATTTTCCCACTCTAGCATTAAAATCGCCATCTATGTTGGAGTAAAATGTTTCTAAAATATTAGTATCTTCATTTTCATTTGGCGCATACACTCCAAGATTCGTCAGTTTGTATCTAAACCTTTCCCAATTTACTTTAAGCAGCCTCTCGTCCATGGCTTTCGAACTTTTACTATGGTTTATGAATTTATTGTTTATGACTATGGAAATCCCTTTACTACCTCTCTGATATTTTGGTACTCCGCTGAATGAATCTATCGTATCCATTCTTCTGACCCACAGTCATTTCTGTTTGCCTTACTTAAACTTGCAATACCCATATTTAAATCTTGAAGTGCCTCAATTACCTCCTGAATCTTATTTCCCAAATCTTGAGTATTCCATGTTCCAATATTAATTATCCATTTTTATTGCCTAGTTCGTCTCCGGTTGCCGTAAGTTTTCTCATGATTAGTCCTTTCAGTATTTCGTAGTTTTTGCATGAACTTCGAGGAGCTGGCCCATTGTTCTAACCCCCTACTAGGAGAATCAGGATTTTTTTAGGGTTTACTCCCCTAGGAGGATGGCTTCACCGAGCTTTTGAGCTCCCCCTGCCCAGATCTCTCTTGGAATCTCCTTGTTTTGTTGGAGATATCATACCCGTATCCTTTATCCAAAGTTGGAAATGTAGGCTAAGATTTCTGCCTAGATCTTCATCGTTTCGATACGTTCATCGATCGATCGTTCAGCGCACTATACCGGACGTTCTTTTCTTGCGGCCCCGTCCGCTTCTGGAGTACGAAGGTTGCCTTTTATGTTTCGGGATATGGCAACCCTGGTGGCAATATGGCAACTGACAGCTCTATCACAAGGTTGGATGTTTTGAGGTTATACGTACTCAGAAAGTTTTGACATACGAGCGCCATGTGTGTTGTTTACAGTAACTTAAAATATTCATCTTGGCCCAAAAATGGAATTAAATCGTGAACATTTTCGTGCGATTATTTTTTACATCTTTCGACGTGGATTAACTTAGCAACAGAGCATGGATGAACTTAATTCAATTTTTGGCGATGAAGCTCCATCAAGAATCAGTGTTTATCGATGGTATGGTGAATTCAATCGTGGTCGTAGTTCACTCCGAGGCGAATTTTGCGAAGGTCGCCCAAAATCAATTGTCGTTCAGAAAATCATTGATGCTGTGCGTGAACTGATATTGCAAGATCATGAGACATATCGTGAGATTAAGACACCCTTAGGTATTGGTGAGACCAGCATACATTCAATATTGCATGAACATTTGACTGTTAAAAAAAATTTTCGCGTTGGATCTCACACAATTTGTCAATCGCTAAAAAAAGGCTCGTGTCGATTGGTCGAAAGAAATGCTCAAAAATACGATCGCGGTGCTTCGAAACACGTCTATGACATCGTGGCAGGTGATGAATCGTGGATTTACGCGTATGAGCCGGAAGTGAAAGTAAACAGCAGACGACTGTATGGGTGTTTCAAGATGAGCAAACTCCAACAAAAGCTGTTGGCGCACGAAGCACTTCCAAACAGATGGTCGATTGTTTTTTCTGAAAAAGTGAACATGTCGCAACCGTACCACTAGAAAAACGCAGAACAGTCAATTCTGAGAGGTACACAACGATTTGTTTGCCAGCTGTCTTCCAAGAAATCAGGAAAACCAACCGCCGAAGATGGATCACTCTTCACCACGATAATGTGAGCTCTAACACATCGGCTCAAACAACTGCATTTTTGAGCACCCAAAACATCAATATGATGAGTCATCCGCCGAATAGTTCTGACCTGGCACCGAATGACTTCTTTTTATTCCCGTACGTTTTATTCCCGTTAAACAAACTAAGAGGTCAACGTTTTTCGACACCTGAACAAGCATTCAGAGTGCATGTTTTGGAGATACCTCAATCAGAGTGGGAACAGTGCTTCGACAATTGGTTCAAACGCATGCAAATGTGTATACATCTTCATAGGGAATATTTTGAAAACCAATAAAGTGATTTTCGATTGTTAATATTTTTTTTGTTCTCTAATCCTGAAATATAAAAGGCAACCCTCGTACTTCAACGTGTATCCTCTCCTCTTTGACCAGTGCGGAAGGGAGGCCCTACTAGTAGCGTACTAGTACCGCCGGCGTAGCTCTCCGGATCACGGGAGTACTCACTCTCAGTGGCGGCCCTGGAAATAGACAACAGGGAGGACACACAAAGTCGCAGGATTAAAGAAAATTAGGCATTTGAAAGATTGTTATATTTGGATTGTTGAAGTCACAGAAGTAATATTTACAATCGAATTATCTCCAAAAGTCTGTCTAAACTCAGGATCTATAAATTAAATTTAGTCTTCTGTTTTTAAATTCTGCAAATTTATCTATTACTAATTCATTGAAATTAACAGAGTCTCGTAACAGAACTCTTTCTATTGATAACATACAAAGGACATTCAATCTCTCTTCCGACATGGTATTTCTTAAAAAATGTCTTAACTCTTTTTAAAGTGGAGAAAGCTCTATCAGATTCTACAGTTGACATTGGTGTTGAACAGATTACTTTCAATAGTTCGCAGAAAACACATCAAATAAGTTATTATTAACTAACAATGCCAAAAGTGGTAAAATTCCTTCAGCACAGCCCAAGTCACTCCTTTTATAAAGCACATTTAGTTCTGATTTCAGTTTGCTAGCTTCCACTAACGGATAGAACTGTAAAAAGTGATCAACCTTTTGTTGGAGGAAATTTTCCTGGTATTGTTGGAACATTTTACAGTCAAAGAGAACACAAGGTCCAATGCCCCGTAAAATTAAGACGGTCATTTACCCCTGTGATAATTACATCACATATTTCAGCAGGGATACCAGAGCTTTCTAATTGTATTGTTGTCAGATTCTCCATCAATTATCTCCTCTAAACATTTGATTAGATCATCTTTGTGAGCATAAACAACAAGAACTGTCCTGCTCTGAAAAGACCAACTAGTGTTTGGTCCGTGGGGGAGGCATCTTTTCACTACATTGTTTAACACAGTCATTCGTTTGGATGAACGTGAAAAGAAAGCAGCAAATCCTTCAAGACTAGAAAAAAAATTCTGGCCATTTTGTTTTGGGAAGCACATTTTGCTACTATTAAATTCAACTGGTGAGCGTAGCAGTGAACGAAGTGTGCAAAACAATATTTTTTTTGCAAAATAGCTTGCACAGTATTAGCCTTCCCCGACATCACTGATACTCCATCATAACTCTGACCAATTAATTTGAATTTTTGAGGCAATTGAGGCATGAGGATTTTCATGCAATTTTCAAATCTCAAGCTGCTCTAAAATATTCTGACTAATACTCTCAGATGTGTGAGCCTTTGGGATTATAAATCCCCAAAAGCATTCGTAAATTTTACTGTCGTGTACATATCTGATTACCAACTGACTCTGAGTAGAGACATCAGTAGTTTCATCAGCCTGAATTGCAACAAAATCTGCGTTTTCTACTTCCCGTAATATTAAAGAACGTGCAACACTCAATATTGTATCCAGCAATTCATTTTGCACAACCTTTGATGTGCCTAAGAAACCACTTTTATTTTCGTTCAGATGTTTCTTCAAGATATTGTCATCGTCACTCATTAAATTTATCAATCTATGGAACACGCCCGGATTGGAGGAATCAGCCGATTCATCGTGCCCTCTTAAAGCTAGCTCAAACGAACCACAAAAGCGAACGCAATATATAGTTCTGATTAAAATTTATCTATTTTCTCTCACGTTTTCATTGTGTTCCTTAACAGAAGTTTGTAAGCTGAATCGAGTTGTGATTGAATGTTTACAGAACCCAGTATTTGAAATTCAATTTCATAATGAATGTGTTTTTCACTCATGGCGTGCTTCCTTACTTTCTCTTTCAAATGTTTTATATCCTTCACACCTTTCACTGTCCAGGATTCATCAGTATGGGGCGAGAATATTAAACGCACAAAGCAAAAAAAATGCGTGAAATTCATCACAACCACAAAGCCAGTTTGCCAGTAAATACAACTTTTAATGAAATTTTCGTACAAAAGAACGATTGCCATTTCTATCAGATTGTGCAATTTTCATATCAGGCCGAGGTGGTCCAAATCTCTTTACGCACAAAATTGCTAATCATAATCAAGATTGACTGTTTTAATGTAATTTACGGGATTGGAAACCATTCTTAATCTTCGATCACAACACGAACTGAACGTACAGATTGAAACCCAGAGCACTCGCAGTTTGTCTATGGATCGGAAAGATGATGCCGTTTGCACTCTACTCACTGCACTGAATACTTGTGAAGGAGGGATTAGTTAAAGAGAACACCAGCAGATAGCACTGGCCTTGACGTAAATTATGTGAAAGAAATACTGTAAGTTTAAAAATCGATCAATAGGCTGTGCCGGGCAACGAGGCTGCTACTTTCCTTGGCAGCCAGCTGGGCGGCGGCCGTCATAAGACGCCATTGGCCGAACCCATGTTGCCATTTCAACATTCATTGGCAGTGATTTCTATGTCTGTAAGTTCCGTAACAACACCGCGATTAGGACACAGAAGCGAGTGTCCGCAGCCAATGAAAACCTTTCTATGGAACAAGCGGGAATATGAAAGCTAAAGATGCGTTCGATTCGAAAACAACGCTACAGATGAATTATTCAACCCACAGAGATTATTTTAAACAGTGCAGGAGGGGAAATACTGATCTGAGTAGGAGGGGGGCAGTGTCCCTAGCGCCTCCCCGCCGCAGCCGCCACTGCTCAATCTGCACCTTCAACGTCAAGGTCATGTACTCACTAGGTTTCGTGTCTGTTGAAAAGCGCTGTTCATGTGTAAGCGAGAAATGGTAACTTACAGTGACTTGATAATTTATTTCACATTATTACGAAATACAATTAATAACTAAATGATTTAATAACACAACACATAACAAAAAAGGAAAGAATTCGCCCTTCAGACATATTCCTGTCACTAAAATATTTAAAAGAAAATGTAGTAAGAAAATAAACAGAAAATAGTAATAGGTAGTGAAGAAGATAAACATAATACAATTCTCAGTTATTTGAAAGAAAAAAATCACATGGCCGCAATCCAGTGCCGGAGCTAAACAATGTTTGGCGGGAGAAAATTCTAAAACGTAGCCCCCCCCCCACCCTTTAAAAATTTAAAAATGTGAAAATGGTATCAAGAAACTAAGTTATTTTATTTCTTTCAACAAATAGCTAAAACTACAACGTTTAAGCTAGAAAAGATTTTCGGAAATATATTTTAAATAATAGTTTGAAGTAAAATTACTTAGTGACCAAATAATCCAATTTCCACGGTGAGCTTAAAACACTACTTAAGACTGTTGTGTTTAGTTAGTATTTGATATAATCATGATAAATATAAATGACATAATGATAATAAATATGAATTTCAGTAGAACCTCTTCATGCTAGCGTCATTTAATTGACCCCTACCTTAGAAGTAATCGCTATAATTAATTACTTAAGGCAAACATGTAACTGCATATTTTTTAAACTTATAAAATGACGATGACGATCTTCTGCTCCTCCTGTCTCTGTTGTGTCCCGTCGCGAGGCCTTGAGCGCCTGGCGCGGCCCGGGCGATCGCCGGCCGCCCCTGCCGCGCAAGCTACCTTAAACCATTGAAGGTTTTTCGGTCGATGTGTGATGTTTGGTAAGATGGATGTGTTGTTAGCGAATTCGCAATACTATTGCAACACAACCACGCCGAAACTTAGAAAGTCAGTATTTACAAATAGCTTATGATGAAAGTGGTGAAAATGATTTTGTTTGTGCACAACCCGACCTGTCAGCCTCGTGTCGTAACCTTTCCTACTCACAAAATTATTGTCTCATTTACCACACTTATCATCCCTAATCTGGTTCAACACATTTCCACGCCTCAAGAATGGGGATATTTTGGAATGAATATATTAGTATATTTAAGTATTTTAATACGATTTTAACAAACATTGGGAACATTTTAAAATGGTCTAGAAATTGCGAATCGTTACAGATATTTCGCACACGCCACACGTTTCGCACTCTATGTAGCAAACTCACACGGGAAACAAGCCCGAGATATCGCGTTTCGCGTACATGTAAAAAAAATTGTTTTTGTCTAACTTGTTCATTTAATATTTTCAAAAACATATTGATTTTTAAAAATATTGGTATTTACAAAAATATTGATAGTTTAAAAAGTGAAACATTTTCTGGCGAAGCAGTCCAAGTGTGTTGTGGGTAGAGGGGGCTTACCTGTGACCCTGAGGTGCACCTGCCGCACGCGCGGCGGGTGCGTGGCCACCTGGCACTCGTACAGCCCCTCGTCGCGCCGCGTCACGTACACGATCTCCAGGCGCCAGTTGCTGGGGTAGCGGAAGCTCAGGCGGATGCGCTGGTCCGAGCTGTACTCCACCTTCCCCACCGTCAGCAGGTGCATCGAGTCCGCCTTGCGGTGCATCCACGTCACCTGCGCACGCCCACGCGCACGCGCACGCGCACGCGCCAGTCAGCCACTCGCACGCCAGCCCCTGCGCAAGCGCACCGAGCACACTCGCGCTCAGCCAGTGCCAGTGACCGCATGGCAGGCGATTTACGCTCATCGCTGAGTGAAGGCTTCGTTTGAGACCTGTTTACTGTGTCGATGCGCTTGCGCAGGTAGATGTGCGAGTGCGCTTCTAACCCTCTTAGTCTTCTTGTGCCAGAAACATATGCTTTGCTAACAACAGACTATTGAAAGCACTGGATGTAAAGAGCTTCTAAGAAGAATGTTTCGAAACCTTTCTCTATTTTGTGATAGTAATAGTTGATGTCAAACGATTCACATTTCCTTTTGTTCATCCCCACTCTTTCCTCAGATAAGATGCGTTCAGACAGGTTGTTCATGTAGAGTGAACTTTGGCGGTTTTTCGAATATTTCTTGGCAAAACGCCACTCTTTAGAGTTTCGATATTAGTTTTTTCTAAGAGTCCGTTTTATTTCGGTGGTTAACATATTGCTTATCTTATTTTTCATGCGAAATATTAAGGCAGAATTGTATATCACAGAAGAAATAATTTCCTGTATGGCCATCATAATACTCGCACCCCACTTCCCTCGATACCGCTTCGATTTGTCCTCCTTTTAGGCCTCGTTCACAATGCAAAATTCAGCGTAAACAACGTAGACGCAAGTCCCAGAAGCGAGTTATCAAGCGAGGCCATTGACACTGCCTTGACGTAACCGTAGTCGAACTCCATAAACCTAAGAGTTCACAAGTACTAACCTTTTACGCTAAGTCTGCGTCGCATTTCTATCAAAGGCGAATCGGAGAGCAGCATAAAAGAAACGAACATGGTGGATTTTAGATTGTGTTCAGGTAGTTAGTGATTATGTCGTTTCATTACTGTTATATACTGAATTAGTTTACGAACGGTTTTGATGCGGTAGTGAATTGAAAGTATGAAATTGGGAGATATTTCTTGGGGCTTAATGTGGCGAATAAATTACTATTATTACAAGAATTACTTGTGAATTTATTCAAGAGAATTCTTGTTCATAAAATAAATGAAATGCGAGCACTAATACAACAGCTTCTCGCATTTATATACAAGGTTACTCAAACTGATTGTTGGGTTTCAAAAAATCAAAATACATGGGGTAATTGATTTAAAACTTACTGTGATCCCATAAAAAGTTTTTTTTACATACATTTCAAATGCTCAATATGGGCACCCTTAGTCACTCGACACATATCCACCCGATAGTCCATATCTTCCCAAACGCGCTCCAACGTCTCAGACTGATAACTTAGGAATCTGGCTCTCATGCACTGATTCAGACCCAGAATAATTTGACAGCAGAAAAAGAATAAAGACTCGATCTTAAACATATGCCCACAGGAAAAAATCAATGGGCGCCAGCTCTAGAGAACGTGATAGCCAGGGGAAGAGCATCCGCTCACGGTCCGTCCTGCGTTCGATCCACCTTTGTGGACGTTGATCATTTAAAACGCTCTTACATGCCTGCGGAAATGAGGTCGTGCGCCATCCTTCTGTTGTCTTTCAACAGGGACAATTCCAACTTTCACTTCCCGGCTGCCTCTTGTAGTCGATTGTTTAGGATTACGGAGATAAGCTTCCCTGCTCTGATTCACTTCCACTTCTAGCCTATCGGGTCGTCCAACTTTTTCGTCCTTTACGTAAACAGCTGGTATACGTAAATTTACCACACCTCCTCGTACAACTCTGGGAACTGAGTTGTGAAGAGTATTTCGTTCGAAAATGGCGCTGAACTATGGTAGTGGATTGATATTGATGATATTCAAGAGTACAAAACGCTTTCTTTAACATCTCACCGCCATTTTAAAACACTGTTGTTTAGTGCCGTCTGACGTTAACTGAGATAACTACAGACGTTGCATACCGAAACTTCCAGTTTGTAAGCAGTAACTACAATAATCGTATTTAATTCCATTGTCTCTAAAAATAGTCACCGAACCCCCACAATCATTTTGATAAAATTGTATAAAGAAAAATCTATAGGAAAATCGAAGAAAAAGTTAGAAACTATGGTGAAAAAACTTTCCACCATAGTCGAAATGAATCGACAATCGATCCAGTTTCATGATATTCATGCTTTCTGCTATTTTTTTGCCGCGTCTCAAAGAGTTGGGTCACCGAAACTGCATACCGTGCTAGGAATGCTTGCCAACATCCAAAAACAACTTTCAACGCGCCCAATACGCGTATTGCTTAGCTTCTCTACAATTTCGCAACGAAACTGCTCGCGCCTCCAGGTTCTAAAATAATGCTATATCGTCAGGTGTATTATGTGGGGAAAATCGGATTCAGAGAAACTACTACTATGCACAAAGTTTCGCCGGCAATATTTTTCATAATAATTTACATCGGAAGTATTATATAGTACATATGCTCGCTTATTATAGGTCGGTAGTCGTACTCTCAAACACTTTTAAATAATTATTTCATATTCATAATTATTAATCGGGCGATATCACGGGACCCGCTTTTGTTGATCTAGATAGTTTGCTCAGCGGTTCTGCAACGGGGGGGGGGTGGAATCAGGGTGCTATCAGGGCGAGCCGTGAACAACGCAGAGAAACTCATTGGGATGATTGAGCACTTCAGAATTAACCACAAAAATAAATCTAAACTGCCCTATTTTTGCATCAAGGAGAAGTTGATCCCGACAGGGCGCGTGCGAGTGCGCGCAGTGGGTGGACGACGTGGATGCAAGCGGCTTCCACAGATAATGGCAGCCCAGGCCGCACGCGCCCCGCGGGTCGCCAGTTGGACAGCCCTGCTCTAGGGACACAGGCGCCCAAATACTGCACTAGTTAACTTTGTATTATGCAAAGTCAGTTTCACTGTTTCCTACAATTGATTTAACAGTTGCTCCATTATTTTTCATAGACGCATTCATTCATAGATGTGTGTTTTAAACCTCTTCCGGTCTTCCGCACGGGACAAACAGGTTCGATAAAACTTCGTTTCCTGACGGAGAATGCATTTTCTTTGCAGACAGAAGATCCACAGAAATTTCTCAAAGAAACGTGTATGTTAAGCCACTAAAACGTATTTAGAGAGACCTACAGAGGAGACGAATAGCTCATTCGAGTTTCTAGATAAGATAAATCGATTGGCACATATTGTAGCCGCTCCCCTGTATGATATTCCGAAAGAACTTGCTACCAGGACGACACATATTTTTGATTGTTTCACGAATTAGCAAGCTAAATGCTATGAACTACTTAGCTCTCTTTTTACTATTTGCGTGAAAAGTTTTGACTTGATTCATCAGATTATCAATAATTAATCCTAATTTGATAAAGAAATAATAACTTAAATACGTATTTTTATTAATACCTTTTCATGTAGCTTTCATTGTCCTCATGAACAAACCAGGCAACTGTAACGTGTTTAAAATATTTTTATTGTTCACTTGCAAAACACAAACAAAACTTTTTGGATAGAAAATGCTTGCCATAGGCATCACGCTACGAATTCTGATCATGCCTTCATTAGCAATACATCAAAATGAGGCGCCCACTCCAAGCTTAGACGTTAGGAGAACATTCTGCCTTCTTGTCACTCAATGATAGGGGTGTCCAACTTTCAAGGTCGCAAGGGCCTCAACTCAAAACTCAAACCTTTGTTCAGGTGCGGGCAGCACTTTCATTCCCGGGCGATCCACACGTGAGCCCATATTGCTGATATCGGCAGATTGCCCGTCTGCTCTGAAACGGTGGGCGGGGGAATAGAAATATGTGATATGAAGCTCACAATGCATAAAGCAGCGAAGCACATTGGGATTGTTTTGGTTTTCTGAATTTACTAAAAAAAATTCTTAAATCTAAATTACCTATGTTTGTATCAATGTAGGCATGCAATGACATGGACATGAGACATGCTAGGCGCGCAATGACGTGGATGCGAGGAACTTTCATTTGTGACTAAAAACCTTTGGCAGGCCACAATAAATGGCACCGCGGGGTTCAAGTTGGATAAACGGCATGGGGCCAGCTGAATAACCTGCTGACCTACTGATTTGCAAATTCTGACTATTCGCTTCTTCTTTTTGTATTCTGTCTCTTCCTGATGTTTTTTATTCCTCCTTCCTCTCTACATGTCGCCTCCTATGTCAAAATCTGTTTGTTAAGACGAGGCCAACCTAGCTCACTTAGTCCCAAGCTTCGGGCTCAAACTTCCGTCCCAAAACTGTGGTCTTTCAGCTGTCGTGAGCGACGCACTCCGTCTGGGCCTCTCCCACTGCCAGCTTCAAGGTCTCCTTCGCCTATCTCTATATTTACCTAAGCGTGAATGCGCGGGGTGGGGCGTGGAGGGGGCGGGGGTTGCGTGGTGGGACAACGCAACGCGTGGTAGGGTTGGTTAGGTGGGTCGGGGAGGGGTGTGGTGGGGCAACCAAATGAAGTGTGGGGAGGGAGGAGGGGTGGAGGGGAAGATAGAAAACTGAACAGGTTGGACAACCACAAGATGAAACTGCGTGGCCGGGGACCGGGGAAATGTCAAAGGAAAACGAGTTAAAGAGCGGCCACGTCATTGGCCGTCTGCAGGATCCCCCCCGATCCGCGGGGTGGGACTGTATTGGGGGGAGCCACGGACAGTCTCCAGGTGTTGCTAAGGCGAAGCCCTGTTGAGGTCTGTGAGCCTCATGGAGATTTTCAAGATCTCTTTGATTATACGAGGTCACCAGTGGTCTTCTGTGGATATAGTACGGGACTCGTGGTAATTAACGAAGTGACCCTATTGGGTGTTGGGTGTAGGCCTACTTGTGGATATGTTGTAGCCGCTCATGTCGCATGTGTTCCCGCATCCACTCTTCTACCGTGCGTAAACAAGAGCACAGCTGCACGGGATTTCGTAAACGCCGGCATCTTGAAGAGGGTTCAGATCATCCTTTACCTGGATGGTAAACGGTACCGGGCTTCTCCCGATCTTGTTGCGAGCATGAAACACGGGGCGGCTATCGGCTCAGCGCAGCAATCTACCGATCTTGACCGTGACTCCTCTTATGTAAAGTACTAGAGCGGCCTTGCGGGGCAGACTGGAAGGTCGTTCCGTTCCCTCGAGGTGGGCTAGATGCACGGCGGATCCGCTGTAGCCATTAGCCAGAAAGGTCTCTCTCAATAGTGTATTTGCAGACTTAAGGCCGTTGTGGTCGCTTGTAAGGGAGGCCCGGTGGATGAGGGTGGAAAGGACACCACGTTGCGTGCCAGGTGGTGGTGTGAGTCGGCATGTAGGTAGCGATTGGTGTGGGTGGGTTTGCGGTAAACAGAACACCGAGTGCGCCATCAGGGCGCCTGGTTACTGGGGCGTCCAGAAAATGCCAGACGACGAGCGTATCGTCGACGTATCGCAGCCATAGCGACGGTTTGAAGGGCGCGCTTTCTAAGGCTTGCTCTTCGAAAACTCCTATGAAAAAATGCAACAGGGGATGGCGGAAAGCCCATAGCGGTGCCTTCTGTCTGAGCATCTTGCCGGTTTTGGAAAAACGTTGTCGTCAGGGAGTTTGGCCCACTCCCTGCGAAGCTGGTGTAGTAAGAGGTTGTCTTCCACGATCGTGATGGCGTCACTAACCTGAACCATGGTGAAGAGAGTGGTAACGTCGAAATTGACTAGGATATAGTCAGGGCCTGTTTTGGCGGAGCAGATGAGTTCGATGAAGTGCTTGGAGTTGAGGACGGAGGTCAGCATAGGTCGGTCAGAGGTTTCAGTTTCTAGGCCAAGAAACGATCTAAATGTTAGGTAGGTGTGGATGGGCTGCGGGTTTGTGGATTTTGGGTAGCCGGTGGTTGGGATGCGAGGTATGCGGTTACTGTTGGCGAACTTAAAGATTTTCTCTGTCACTGATGAAAGACACTTGATTTACGCTTGACATAACGTTTTGACTCACGCTCACAAAGGGTTGTTTTGACACATTGTTAACATGATTGTCTTTATAAGTGGCAATGATTACTAATGCCACGACTGGCCACTACAGCATTTGTGAGTGGCAATGATTTTTAATGAAGTTTTTCAAAAACTCAAGAATACTGAAAAGAGCTACATATTTCGATTTTACAGTGACGCTTAAACGCCATTTTCTTAAAAACCACTCCAAATATTTCAACGAAATTTGCAATTTAGGATGAGGTTTTTACGCTTCTTCAATACTCTTAAAGTAATTTGTTGTTTCTACTATTATAAAAGCAAAAAATTAAAAAATGTCAAAAATGTTCTTTGAGTGGCGATAGATGGCAAGTAGCAAGAGTATTATCAAGTCCATATAGCTTGCGTAGGTCAGAATAAAATAGAAAACTAAAGCGAGAAAGTCTGTGCCATTTTGTAGCACCAATAGTTTAAATCGTGGAAATATTTTTTACAGTGCATAAGAATTTACATTTCTAGATCGAAATTTATTGATTATTAGTTTATGTAACAATATTGCTAATCAAATTTTATAAATGTTACCTTAATCTAAATTTTCTAATGTTTGCAAATTCAAAATTAATGTTAATCTATATATTTTCATCACAAAGTTTTGAAATTTAATCGATTAAAGCATATAATATTTTATACGTTCTTTTTAGAAATCATATGAACACGTTTGGTATACAAGAAATAATCCAAAAGTAAATGGAACTTATAGAGCTATATCCTCGATCATATACATCGATTATTAATATTAATACAGATAACATTAGTCAAGCTTTGATTTTGAAAATTCAAATTAGTTATTAATTCTTTTATTTTACACATTTTTTGTAACTAAAATAATTTAATAATAAATTATTTTTTACTCTTTTTGTGGATACGTTATTATACTTCAATTATTCATCTTCATGGCCATCTTTAATTTACTTTCTTTTTTAATTAACGTTTTAACCCGTAACTGGCGAATGCAGTGGTGAAGAAGTGGAGAGCGCATTTGCGGAAATTGCATTGAATGAACAATTGTGGATAGTGACTTATTATTGAGGTTGTAAGTCATAACATATGATGAACCGATCCTCCTCAATCAGATTCGGGTTCTGAAAATACACTTTTATAATTAGTATGTGTATTGGTACAAATTATATACAAAGTAGTTATAAGAGTAATGTTAGTAGAGTAAAATATTAATGTTGACCCACATTGTAGAGATAATTACTGTGATTCATGTTTAATTATATTTTTATTAATCTTAATGATAATGCATAAACTTTCTTGTTCATATCACCAAAACTGACGCTTCTGTTACTTCAAAAATTTGTGGCCTTCTTCAGAGCGTACTGCTGAATACTGGAGGCGGGGCGGGTGGAAGGGCAAGTGGAAAGGCGGGTGGCCGTGCGGCGGCAGGCGGGGTGGCAGGGCGGGTGGCAGGGAGGGTGGCAGGGCGGGTGGAAGGGCGTTGCGGGCGGTGGCAGGCGGGTGGCAGTGGCGGGTGGCAGCGTGGGGCAGGGGGGTGGCAGGCAGGTGGCGGGCGGTGGCGGGCAGGGGCGGGACGGGCGGCGTGGCGTGCGGGTGGCCGGGCGGTGCAGGGGGTGGGCAGGCGGGTGGCTGGGCGGGTGCGGGCGGGCTCGCGTGGCGGTGCGTGGCGGTGTGCTTGGCGGGTGGAGGGCGGTGGCAGGCGGTGGCTGGGACGGTGGTGGCAGGTGGCGGGGCAGGTGGGGGCGGGGGGCGTGCGGGTTGGCTGGCGGTGGCCGGGCGGGGTGCAGGGCGGAGGCGGCGTGGGCGCCCGGCTGAGAACGAGGCGCGGGTGGGTGGTGGCGGGGACCTCGTGAAGAGGAGGGCGGGTGGTGTAGGTATGGGGCGCCCCTTCGCGACGCGAGGGGAACGACGCTCTGACTGCCTCGTTCTCCTGTTTCCGCCTTGGCCCTGGAAAGGCCAAACGTACTCCAGAAATGTGTTTTTTGAACTTCTGTATCAGATACGCCAATTTACGTTATACCAAATGGTTCATAATACAGCATCTTGCGGCACAGATTGTGATGTATTTTCGGTTTATAGCGCGAATAATTGCCTCGTCACACATTCATCCAATCGCAGTGCGAGAATCTTGAGGAGGTATCGGTAAGCATCACCATTTACTCGCACAAATGTTTTGCAATTTGCTAACCTTACTCAACATCTCTTAAAATCAGCAAAGCGCTTTATAACTATTCACAAATTACTTGAAAATGACATTTTATTTCAATTTAAATTCTATAATAGTATAGTACCGGAAACGGTTCGAACTAGGATGAACTACTCTATGGAAACGTTCGCTCTTATCACACATGATATCGTAGCACTTCACACTCAAATTCTAACCGAATTGTGTACTCAAATTCAAAGACATGTCCTTATTATACTGATTTAATTTCCAAGACAAATAAATACCTTAACAGAACACAATTAAATTAAAAAATAATTATTTACAAACGTCATTACACTTTCCAAATTGGTTTTAACTCACGTTCCAAAGCGATGTGCTGAAAAACATACAAGACGTTCGTTTCATTCGGGAACATACAGCTTTCTCCCCGTCCCGTTCTACTACGTAAAGTACAGTTTTCAATCTGAGCACCTCGAAATTTCCTAATTTAATAAATGCAAATTTCATTGGAGTGACCACTGTTGAAAGCAATTCTAGGCGGTAACACGCTTAGCATTTGAAACGCACTTCAAGATTTCCTGTTGTAATACAGTTATTTTACCTTTCCTGCTCGCGCTCGCCCTGGCCGACCACCGGCGCTCGCTTGGGCGCTGACCCCGTTACTCCCCGCGCACGGGGAGCGGGCGAGACACCGTTGCCCAGCTGGCTCCGGGCGACGCCCTCCGCCCCGCCTTCCGCACACAGGGCGCAGACACGCCCAGCCCGTGCACGCGGAAAAGTACTTACGGTCTTTAATAATGCTTGGCGTCGCGTTCGGCACGCACTGTCAATCGCACATTCTAATCCGTTTCACCGCTTTCGATTTGCAGAATATTTTCTCTAGAATTTCCTCAACTACTTTGTCATTCAATCCAGTTCAACTTTTACTTCAGTTATATTAGCTCCGACTTTCTCCACTATCTCGCATACAAATCACGTAAATTATCTGGAATTATCTTTCTCTTCACTATGCAAATTTTCCTATCATTTACTAACAAGATGGTGACCTCATGCCTGAA
Source organism: Gryllus bimaculatus (assembly GCA_017312745.1). Classification (NCBI taxonomy): domain Eukaryota; kingdom Metazoa; phylum Arthropoda; class Insecta; order Orthoptera; family Gryllidae; genus Gryllus; species Gryllus bimaculatus. The sequence goes on along the minus strand of BOPP01000550.1, from coordinate 43,019 downwards.
CACTATAAGTTGGTAGATTAGACTGACTCTGCCGGCAATCTTATCAAGAAGGGCTACTGGTCATCTGTGTGGCGCATTTATGGGCCGAGACTTGACAGTGGAGGGGTGGTATCGCGTCACGACTCTGGGGGACTGACCCCCTCGTTCGCCATGCGCAGCAAGCGCCGCGCTACGTTGCGGTCAGCAAATACTAGAACGCGTCCTATCCGTGCTGAACGCAGCGGTGGGCTCTGAAGCGATTATACGATGCCGGAGTTGCGCATGTATTGTAATGGGACGGCGCGTGTTTTATAAAATTATATTGAATACGAGTATAAAGTACCTGCAAAAGATGCCAGGAAACGTGGAGTTTTTCTCTATCTGTAAGCGTTTCCGGGGCGCGGGGGACGCTGAGGCATGCAGGCCTATTGCCTCGGCACAACCCACGCCAGGCCGCATCCGGTGACTCATGGGAAAATACGGTCGCCATGCCTCCGAGCCCGGCAACGTCGCTGTACCCTTTTCACGGAACTCGGATGACGTTACAGTTCCGCAGAATTTGGCAAGTCTGGGGCTTTTGTCAACGACGCCGCGATTAGGCGGAAGAAACTTATCGCAGGAAATAAGGCGGGGGAGGGTCACGTGACCCGCGAATCCGAGAGGGCAAATGCAAGACGTGCTGATTACGATCAGGGAGACAAGAAGTAGCATTGTCGCCTCCCGAATGCATTGCCCCATCGCCACATCACAAGCAGCCTCTGAACGCGCGCAGTGGGCCATGACCGCGAGCCGAGAGTGCCGACAGGCCGAGCAGCGCTCTTGGCGCATCGATGCCGCAGCCATCATCAGGTCGCCCCACCTGCCGCCCGACCGCCTTGCTAGTGGGCAAAGGGGTGGGATGAGACGCCGCCTGCCGCTCGATCCCGTTGCGGATGGACAAAGGGTTGAGGCCAAGGGGTGATGGGCAAAGAGGTGGGTCACGCCAAACGCCGGGGCGCGGGGCCGCTGCTCCCGCGGGAAAGTTCGTAACCACCGGGGGGACACCGCCCGGCAGCCGATGATGAACCCTGAACATGTAAGATAAGATATAAGGTAGTTCTGAGTATTTATTTTAACCTGAGGCTTCACCTCGTTCAAAAAGGAACATTGAAACCACCTTTCAAAAATGAAACCATGTGTTTAAATGTAGTGGTAGCATTAGAGTTGTAGTAGTAGCCCTATTACGCATGCCTCCCTTTAGGGAATCTGCGGACTGAGCATTCGGGGCAACGCTGCATTGGATGAAATACAGGTTATATATATTCAGATCGGACATCGGGACTAATATTTTGGGGAAATTCTGCTTGCGCTTTAGCCGCTAGTGTTGTTCACAGACGGCCACACGGACCTAGGAAGAGAATTGGGGCATGGCAGTTTAGAGCAGTAGCGAGAAGGGAAGGGCAGGAGGAGGATGACAAAGGGTGGGGGTTACCGGAAGAGGGGAAAAGGTTCAGTGGGGGTGGACGGGGAAAGTGAAGAGGGTAAACCTGGGGGAGCGACGCTGGTTAAAGTATCCTTAATCCTGGGGATTTTGCCGCTTTCCAACTCCGCACCACCTAAGCGGATTTTTGCACAGCGCAGTAAACATTTCTTAAATGTTTTTTCAATGGCCACAGAACGCTGCGACTTAAAACACGAACGTCTAACATTTATATTGCATCTTCTCTTGCTCTGAGATAAAATGTTTATTTCCTTGTACAACTATTATTATCCCTTACCGTGCCTTACGATATGGAATTGCTTCTACCCCTAAAACATAAAGAAAAACACGAAACCTTGACTGAATGCCGTCTTTTACGGATACTATCAAATGTACTATATAAAATGACATAAAAGCCATTTTGCTGCATTCATTTTTTTAATTAGCTTTTTTTATTTTCTTAAAACGTCCCTCGCCGTTAATATGCAGTTTTCAGCGATGTATACATTAAGTTGCATTTGTAGTTAGAAGTGCTCCAAAAGATTCCCAATAAATTTTATTGTAAAATCAAAATCTTTCTATGAAACAAGAGCTTCAAATTACGCATTTTCAGTAATGCTTAAACTACTGATTCTTTTTGTCATAAAAATTGTACTTATTTTAATTATATGATATGTACATTTCAATGCTTAAATCCGTTTGTTCCGAAATTAAGGTTTTGATTTATTTGTAATTTTCTGACTACCTACGCAAATGTTACGTTCCATAAATTTGAACGGATTTGCATTTAGATGGCACAGAAGTGTGGCGAGGAGTGAGTGTGTGATAATTTGAAAGAAACATCAAATAGTTAAAAAAAAACAGCACACTCCTCAAACTAAAAGTAGAAGGAGATTATTAAATGATGGGAGGAAGGAGATAAGTAAGCCAAAGTGTAGGGGGCAATGTATGCTGTAAAATGTTTCAAAGCAATAAGTACTTTTCGCGTAATTTTGTCCAGAATATTGACATTTTTACTCTTTCGCGCTTAAGAAGGAAAGATAGTATTGTAATGCTGCGCGAAAAAAAACAGCGTATTTCCGGCAGAGAAACACTAATTACAGAGCCATGGTAACGAAAAAGTGGAAAAATCCAAATGTTACATTTAGAAAAAATATCCTCTAACACGTGGTGTAACCAGAATCCATGTTTTGTGCGTCGTTGATACCGAAAAATAAATTGACACTGTCTGTTCGTCTGTCTTAACAACACTTATTAACACTGTCTGTCCGATGATCTCCAAAACTGGTATTTCCCAATTCATCTAACTCATTTCACGGTTCTTTGAATTTGAAACTAATATTTTAATTTTGGGTGATACTTTATATGACGCCCCTGAGACATTTTCATAAATTAAAAAAAATGGAGCTATTTTTTAAAATTAAATTTTCTTATTGGGTACCCTAAAGGACATTTCAGATGTCTCAAGTTGATTGAAACCTGTCTTTTCGAAAATTGAAAAAATTCAAAATTTTTTTCGGGGTCTCCCTACAACAAAAATATTAATAATAGAGATTTTTTAACTTAATGAAATCTGTTCTCTAAAGATAAATTTTGAAATAAAGTCATGAAGGATTTTTCGAAAATTTGATTTTCGCGTGAAACACAGGCAACTTTTAATTTTTGTTTAAACATTTTTTCCCAAAAAGTTCCCAAACGTTTGATGTTCTGGAGATTCAAATTTTGAAGAGCAAGCAAAAAGGTTTTAAGTGGGTTTGTAGTTGAAATTGTTTTTTTCTTAACATTTATAGTTGAAGGACCCTACAGAGGTCACATAGTTAAAGAAAAAAAAACTTTTAATGCAAAGAAAGTTGAATATATTTTAAGAGCACCGTTAACACAAAAACGGCAAACAAACGAACGTTTTTGTTTGTACCGATTCAATTGACCGAGGAATTTCATTCACAGATGTTTGAGCGTGAGTCAACTACTTCAGACACTAGTCCCGTACGTTAAGTACATGTTACATACAGGGCGGCCGATCCACGTGATTGAGATCGAAGTATTCGAAGGTGGCATGCAGATCTGCGCCAATAGTTCCCTTAGAGGTCTCTTTGTTCTCACCGTTCAAGCGCACACGGGAGACGCCGAAAAACGCATTCAAAGTTGCATACTTCCGGACGTTTAATTTCAGTTTCGAATAAGCGATACTGTCTCATTTCAATGCGTTCGTAAGTAGACAGTAGTAGAACTAGAATAGGAAATGTTGATATTTAGAGTAACGGTACAAAAAGTGCACCAATAACATTTCACGAGAGCGTGGAAACAGGAATGCGATAGGGACGTGAAGCAAGGATGGCAGGAGCCTCACGTAGCTCACCGTCTTGTCGTGCAGCAGGCCCACGCGGCAGTCGAGGCGCGCCGTGGAGCCCACGCGCGCCGTGACGTTGGCGGGGCCCTCGCCGTCCTCGAAGTAGGGGCCGTAGCGCGCGCTCTGGTGCAGGTGCGGCGCCGGCGGTGGCCGGAAAGGGCGGCGCGACGGCAGCGGCGCAGGTAGGGCGGGCGACGAGGGGACTGCGGCCGGAGTCGTTCGCACCGTCGCCGGCGTCGACGCCGCTGGCGCCACCGACCACTGAAGCAGACGAGCAGGACGGATGCAGAACGACAGGGTGGTTTTAAGCCTTTTACTTGCCCTCTGAAGCAGCACAGAAAATTCGCTAGCCTTTGGTTGCCGGCGCTAGAAAGAATGCTCTGAACGAGCTTTGTAATCTCAAGGGGCAAATCTTCTGGGGTATGATAAAGATTTACATCCAGACAAGACTCAGGTAAAAACAGGGCGTATATTCTCCACAATATGACACATAACAGCACTGACAAAGAATGCAATATAATCCCAAATATCAAATTGCACACAAATATTCAATGCGAAATCAAAAACACTGATCACATCCTTTAAAAATTGTTATTGCTTATCACTCAGCTTCGAGTACTTCTTCCTAATTCGCTGTGGTACAACAAATATCCGTGCACGGTAGCTTGCCTGGCCAGCACCGTTTAAACAACAAATATTAACTCTCTTTACTGAGGAGTGCAACAAAATTGTGTTCCTCTTTCTACACAGACTCTTAGATTTTATGCAGAACACATTATTTAATTGCTTACTTACTACAATTATTTGCAGTGAAATTTCCCTCGTCAAGTTTAACACAGCTTTTTTTCGTAACATGTACATTTAGAATGAACTGTATTACCAGCGTACAAGGTTCTTTCAGTTGCTCTGCATTTACCTAGATTTTACGTGAATATGCAAATTTACAATCACAGCCTTTTTGCTGCTTCTGCTATCGTTCAAGTCTCTGTTGGCTCCTAATCGTTTTACTAAATATCTGTCACCTTGACGGGTGCTCAATACGCGGCTTGCAAACCGTTCGGCGTTGCCGTCGTTTGACGTTGGCCCACTTCTGGCTGCACGGTAACTTTGCTTCCTCGCAGACCAGCCGTCCACGATGTCGTTCAAAAACGCAATATTTAATTCATTTGAATTAATGCCTTATTTTACGTGGCGTGACTCGGGCCACCTGGCCCGTTCTACTGTCTGACCACGCGAATTTCGCTACGCTCCTTTCAGCAACTAGCAGAGAAAGGAGGTATTTCTTGGGCGAGAAACAGGATTCCCATTCGTAACTAAAAGGCTAAGGACAGATCGCGCGGTTACCTTATCGATACATTTTAGACGTTTCTGTAATATTTTCTTGTGTTTCTCATTTTTATTCTTACTGCACTTTTACCATTTTTCTCAAGACCTATTTTTGGGAGGGGCATGCCCCGCCCCCTCCGGTCCTCCGCTGCAAGTTCGCCACTAACATATCCAAGTGCTTGGGACGTGAATTTGTTTTGATATACAATTTTACCTCATTTTTCTTCGCATTTGGGCATATTAAAACATGCCCAAATGTTTTTTGGTTGTTCATTTTGGTGATGTTCTAGGACATCAAAATCCATTCCAAGTTATATTTTCCCATCTTAGGGACATATATAAATGCTTGACTGTGGGTCGCGTGTGATCGATAATTTAAGCTTTTTTATTCAAAATGTTTTGGTCGAATGTGGCATATTACAGATTATACAGAATGACGCAGGCTTAACACAGCTTTTGATGCTCTTTGATGCTCTAAAACGAATGTTTCAATGAGAATCCAAAAATATTTTTGCTTGAAACTTGCGTGCAAGGTAAATTTAATGGTTACTGAAAAATTTGGAGGAGGGGAAAATATCCCTCATTTGCCCTCTCCCCCTTGAATCCTCGTTTAATGAAGGAAGTGCGCTTGTAGGAATATCTTCTTGTAAATTAGTCACGTTGGCTGTGAACCATCTCTTTTTTCAGGAACAATAGTTTACTTGAAAATTTGGCAGGTCACAAATGAGACGACCCTCTATCCTTGTAGTTAATACGTGTACTGAAGCACTTGAGCAAGGTTATGATGTTTGTCGTTCTTACAACGCTCATAGCGATATTAATAGGTACGTATACCGAGTCTGCCCGTGAAGCAGATGATCCTAGCAGAGGACTACAGCTGCGGGGTGATAATGCTGGGAGTATATTGGATTTATTTAGATCTGCCTCTGAAGTAAATCAGCTGTTACGGTGAGATCCAATCGAAAGAATTACACGTCACAATGGTGACGCTCTAACGTCCGATTGGCTAATGCGGTGACAGCTGATGAACGGCAGGGGCAGCTCTGACTGGAGTATAAGGTGCCTTACCGCTCCTGCAATGGACGTCTCTGCGGCGGTGGCGGCGGCGGCGGTGGCGGTGAGCGGTGGCCCTGAGGGCGAGGGCGCGGGCGCGGGCGCGGGCGTGAGCGTGGGCGAGGGCGACGGGAGGGCGGAGGCCTTAGCCGGGGCCTCGCTGGCGGCGCGTGTTGTCGTCGGCGGCGGCAGCGGCGTGTCGGCAGCGGCGGTGGGGGCGGTGGGGGCGGCGCCGGGCGGCGCGCTGGCAGAGGGGCTCGACGACTCCGCCGGCGCCAGCGACTCGCGCCCGACCGCCGCCCACGCAGTGTCGTTCTCTGCAAAGCAAACGCTCAGAGGCTGCAGGGTGTGGGGCGAGCATTCGTACCCGCAGGGCGCGCTCATCGGGGCGAGCAGCGGGAAGGAACTCGCTCCCGGGACTTGAGGCGTCCGAGCGAGGCTAGGCGGACACAGGTCAGATTGGAACAGTTAGTGGGTGGGATTTCCCTCAACCAGGTATCTCCCACCAGCCGGGACAACCGTCTCTCGACTGCCTCCCGGCCTGTGTGGCAGTGAAGTGCATGTTAGTGCAAGTGGTGGGGATAGGAAGAGGAAAGGAAGTTGTGTTAGGGTACTGCTCCGGCATTCGCCGGGTGTTGATCTGAGAAACCGCGGAAAACTTTTGATCACAGCAGCCGGTAGCTATAATCCTCCTCCAACCAGTGACTGCATTCGACCTAGCTGACAAGCTACTGTCGAAAATCCAGCCACCGTCGGGACTCGAGCCTAAGACCTCCCGATCAGAGACACAGCAGTGACATCAGTTAATGCACTGAGCCACCACTCCTAGCGAAGTGTTAGTGGAGAGACAAGTCCCTAGTCTTAAGTTCCACCTTCTGGATTTTGTTTCGAGAATACTGAAGTGACTATGCATTCCTTAGAGACGTCTGGACTACTACAATTCGGAACGGGACTTCACTTCTCCTCCGGGCGAACTGACGACTCTCGGCAAAGTTTTGTACGAATACGGATAAGGCACAATTGTAGCAAAGTTCTCAATAAAGTATTGTTAGTGTTTTATTTGTCTATAATTTTACTCATTTCACTGCCCACCATCCAAGCCGCACGCCTCCACTGGCAGTAAATTTTGCGTGAAGGTGATATAAGATAATAAGTACTATAATAATGGAAAGGCATAAACAGAATACTTCACACTCTTCTAGAACAAATTTTATGGAAGAATAAAATGAAGATGAGTCGCACATGTGGCTCACATGATGAGGCGCACATTTACTCCTCAACATGTGATAAGTACTTCCCTTTTCATTTAAAAACCCCCTTTGGAAACGGTTTAGTAGTTCCCAAAGGAAGACACAAATAATTGTCAAAAGAACGGAATGTGAGTTTATTTCAATCATCACGTACGCTTATAAAAGGGGAGGATTTGGGGTCGTATCAATTTTGTAAAAAAATTTAAAACGTACATTCTGAGGCAGCATTTCGATTTGCAACCCTCGTGTGAGCCTCTGACCCCGAAAGTGGTCGATTCAAGTCCGGGACCAATCACTCGAGTCGTGTAAAAGCTTTTGCTGAGCGTGAACATGCCCAAACAAAAATATATGCACACGTTCGTTCACGAGATATTTAAAAATACTCTGACTACACATAAATTTGGTTTTGTAACTTAGTTTTGATTTTATAAACCAAATGGGTGCACTAGATAATTATCGTCCTGGTCACCTCATTATTGTGACGACGCCAGTTTGTTTTGTTTGTGTTTTGGCAAACACGAAGGTGGAGGGAAAATTCCTTTGTATTTGCTTGATGTAGTATTCTATTGTTTTAAAACCATTTTGAGTCATGCAGGTAAATGAAAAAAAATTTTCAAAAGGACTATTTTTTGAAAGGAGTGCAAATGCCCTAGTTCTCTCCACAGGCAAGAGAAGTGTAAAATTTTGAAAAGAACAAAAGCACAAAATGACATTTGTGCCAATTCAATTATTTTATCTTTATAACGTATATTTTGGAATGAAGAAAAAGTGTAAACATTAAATCTCTGAAATGTTTTTAATATAATAACGAAAATAAGTTTACTTAATTGCATACCTCGAGATATATTTCAGAAGACAATGTGTTTGTGATATTATTCACTTTTAATATTAAACGAATCTGTTGGCTTCACTTTCACACAATGATCAGGAAAATAAAATGCACATATTCAATCACATTCTCATATTGATTCTAATATTATTCAAGTTAGACTTATTAGAGTTCGAACACCAGAGAGCAATTCAATAATTTTGTAACAAATCACTTTTTGGAGTAGGTTTTAAATCGAAATTTCGCTATTTTTTATTCTTGGGTACTCAAAAATATTGGTGTTAAATTTGGAAGAAATCACTTCAGCGATTCTAAGTTTTTTGTGGCAAAGGTTAACTTACACACAATTATACTTTCATCTTTATAGAGGTACTGACATCATAATCTCGTACAAATTGAATAAAAACCGAGAGATCATTATATTGTGAACATGCAACCACATGCGTGCGTATTAATGTGTGTTGCAGCGCGTTTGCAGAGTTCTTCATACCAGAGAATAATACTCGATCGCTTGTGTTTAGATCCTGCAGAATTTATAGCCTGCTTTCATTGCTGCTAACCTTTGAAAAGCCACATCCGGAGTCAGTAGCAGGCCACCCCAACACAGAACGCTAATTAACACTCCGGAACATTCATATTGATAAGCTTAAACATGTTTCGAATTACCCCGTTCTATTGGTTAATTAATTTGCTAGATAAATAGCAAATTCATTTCCGTTAATTTAGTTAACATAATTACAGGTCCGTATGCGCATCATGACCATTCAGATTGAATCAGATAAATCAGATTGAAAAAAACTGCATGCCTCCTCAACACACATATTGTAATTGTGAAATGCACGTGCTTCCCTCTCCCTTTTTTCCTTCCTGTGGTTTTTCCAGCTCCAACCCGCACCGGGTACCCGCTATGTCTCTCATGAGAGCACATATGAACATACACATACACTACACAAACTGCCTGGCTCCTCAGTCTAGATTCAGTAGCCTGAAGGCCTTCCACAACAACACATGTAAATGCAAGGAAGAACCAAAAAGAACACATTGCGTTCTGCAAAGTAATGGAAGATAATGGATGAAAGAAGCATAACGAGATGCTTGATTTATGGAATAAAGAACACTAGGTACTCACCCTTTCCTTATCCATTTCCCTATCGTTTCCGTTGAGAAGGAAAGTTGTTAATTCTTACACTATATCAAAAAATAAAACAATACAAATGACGTTTGCAACAAATTTTCAATTAAGGTTTAATCAGTATTATAGACAGTTTCTTCCAACAATTCACACTTCCTTAAAAACAGTTGAAGTTCCTTCACAGCGTTTCGCTTTCCTTGATAGTCACAAAAATATTAGAAAACGTCTTTGCTCTTGAGTAAAGTTTTCCATTTTAAATATAGGGACGGGCAATTACAACCTTACTCTTTGCAATATTATTTAAATTTCCTGGATTTGTTAAGAGGAATAATGGGGGTTTTGAAGGGTTATGGTGCCGGCTTTCTGGGGTGTAAAAATTGAAAAATTATTTGTATACTAAAAATATTGGATTTTTTGCGCTCTTACTTACCTCAATAAAAGCAATTCCGAGCCACGAATAATAAAACTAATATTTTCGCCTTTGAGGAATAAATAACATTAGTTACCATTACAGAAAATGCTGAACGCTTAGACTTCACTTCGGTGCATGAAAATGTTGCTCAAACGATATTTACGAATTGAATATCTTAGCGAACCGACACTTTAAGTTTAATATCAACCGTTGTATTATTTACAATATGAGTTTACAGCAGGGCTTTGATGTAAAGACTTCCAGATACCACCAACATTTAAATCGTGCGTCTGGATTGTGAACGTTGGCAGTTGGCGAATAACTTGAGCTATTCTTTCTATAATTTTAAATTTGGTTACTTTTTTAAATTAATTCACGATGTATTGTAAGCCAGTGCGGTTTGATTTTTGTTGTTCATTTATGTCGAGCTATTTTTCTGCAGTTCCTTAAAAACGTTTGTTCATTTTGTTGTGCATCGATATTGGAAGCATAAAGCCGGGCCTTCGCTTGTAGCTAGTGCCACAGGACATAAACCGAAATATTTTTAACATCTAATAAGAAGTGAAAATTCATTAGAAAAAGACGTAATGCTGAGGAGTGCTGAAGGTTGAAGAGGCAAAGACGAACAAGATGGACGGGCGAAATAAAAAAAAACATGCATTTATTGTGGGCTGAAATCTTCAAAGCGACAGCTGACCACAGGAAATGGAAAGCGGTGTTCACAGCGAAAATAGAAAGAAGACCATATGAAGGGAGTCAGCCCTAATTGATGGTAATATCCTTATGAATCACCAGAGGTGATCACGACCTAACGATCTACCTAGGTTTTAGATATACAATTCTTTTAAAATTTAAATACGGAAACAAGTTCCGCAGACACTAATTGAAGTTGTTTTTTTATTAAAGCTACGCCATTCATTCTAAATCATCCTATTTCCTACCCATTTAGTACCATATCTCAGTTTCGGGTTATATTTTTCAAAAAATCGGGTCGCAGTTTTACGGGAGTGAAACAGGAAATAAGACGTATTTGCGAGTGGATCTGCCTTGGACGTCTTTGCAAACGCTCGTGTCCTCTTGACCAACCCCGGACGCAACGCCCTGCTTGGTAGTGGGCGTGGTTAAAAGACGGGGTCGGACCAGCGTTTCGGGGGAAGAACGCTTGTTCGAGCCTGCCCTGGGGATAATTGTTTGTATCAACTCTGTTGCCGCAGAGATATTTTAGGAATTTGTTGAAAATAATTTGAAGCAATTCTACTCACATCTATAATATAAAAATTAATCGCAAAATGTGTTGGTAAGTGCATAACTCAACAACGCCTGGACCACAAGTTGAGCAATTCTTTTTTTTACAATGTTCGTTATGGGTTCAAGATGGTTTTTAAGTCAGAGAAAAAAATTCGCAATAATTGCCGAAAACTAAAAACAGCTTTTCTTCTTTCCCCATTGAACAAACGTTTTCTCAACTACAACGTAGTCAATTTGAGCTTTATAGCCTATTCGAGATAAAGCACTCATTGTTTGAGTAGCACAAGCACTTATTGTCTTAGTATGTTCCTAACGTGTCAAAAGATCAAATTTGCTAGGGTTGCCACCTCTCCGCTATTTAGACCGAGAGACTCCAGTTTTTTGCAGCTTCATCTTCCCGGTTTTTGAAAAAATTATCTTTGTTTTTTTTTTTTTTTTCAATTTCAAATTTTTAACAAAAAATAATAGATATTTTTAACTTTAAAATTTAAATGCTTTAACTATTTTCATGAAATCTGTCCTTTCCTCTTTATTAGAAAGATAACAAGAGCAGAACATTGAAAATTGGTCTTGCGATTCTTGTTACGCATCTCTGTCTCTTGTCTTTCTACGCATATCGACAGAGACACATCCTAGCCATTATGCGAGAATCGCCATTCGCGCACACAGTGTTCCAAGAATAATCCCCCGAGGGCAATCTTCGATATCTTCATTATTGACAATCGAACTTTTCGGTTGATTCGTATCGACATTTCGTATTCAAAAGGGCTGATATTTTAGATATACAGAAACAATTGTGAAATAAATGTTAAAAACGAATAATATACAAGTAAGTCTTTTACTATACAACAAATTTAGTATTTACAATATCTCATAACCTAAAAAAATTAATCATAATTCTTTGTTTAGAAATACTGAAGTTAAGCTATATTTATTGAGCGGAAGCAACACTTTAAAGAAAATGCCGAAAAGTTGTGCTAATTCGTAGTTAAAAACGAAATAAGTATAAAGGTTCGTATAAAAACACTACAATAATAGATTAATTTAGCTTATAAAATGTTTCGCAAACTACTTCTTTCCTCATTATTTTTTTATTTATACTTTCGAATTAATAAATAGAGAAGTAAGTTAATTATAAATTAACACTCTCACTCACATACACACTTTAGTTAGCAATTAAAATAATTTAATTACCCCCCCGCGTCGCAGCCACAGTCTCCGTGTTGTTCCTGCATTCGCAAGGGCTGAGTCAACCCTCAAAGTTTACACTGTATTACCGGTTTAGACAAGCTCTCAAAATTCAATCAAATCTTAGTCCACAATCGAATGACGTGTGTTGGATACGGAGCACAAAATTACCATGCGGTTTGAGAGATTACATGTCGCGTTCCCGAACATTAAATACTAAGGATTGCCTCACTATTGCGACAAAAGCCATTCATGCTTCAGTGTAGAGAGTCCATATAAGAAAGTCTATACTAATATGTCTTTTCACAAGCCTCGACACTCGATGTACTTCACCGATCCAATTTGCTGTCCAAAAGCAAACGTTTGAACGACCGAATAACGTCTGAAAAGACATTCAGATATCACAAACCCGTGCGAAGCCCGACACGCGCCTACATTCCAACTAATACTCGCAAAGTTTGAATCAGAAGCCCTTACTCTTTCATCACGAAGGAACTGTCGTCCCAACCATATGGCAATCTAGCGCGTGTGACTCACCTCTGTAATCGGTTACGCTCTGTCTGCCATTCACAATTAATCCTCCGTCAAATCACTCAACCATAAGATCGAAACCAACCTCGGCGTTGCCTACACTATGGAGCGACTACAAGCTTTTGCAAAATTTAATAACGAATAACACTGCTCTAATTGCTATCGCATTAATCTCTCGCTGACACTGAACCCTCTATAACTATCTTGGAACCAACTGCACTCCGAAACATTGTAGGCGTGGTGCTCCCTTTCTATCTCTCAATAGAACCCATACACTTTTGAAAATCCACAACCACACCATCAAATACATCCCTGTTACCCAGCACTGAAGACCGGGTCAACCCACACAATAGTAGTTCTGAGAAAATCTTTATGGCCAACTTTCAAAGATGAATTATTAGCCAGTTTAGTCATAATTATCTTTATTGTTCTGGCACACCTAAAGTAAGATAGATGTTCTAATCGTTCAGATTTCTTATCATCTCAAGATCATAATCAATCACTTACAGTCCCCCACTAATTATTTGTGAATTCCATTTAAAGTACACGTTATATCATTTTACAGAACCCAAATATACTTTGATGATAGATACTTACGTTACAACTAATTATGAGTATCAGAAAGATAATTTTAAAGAACAAATATTTATTTAACTTTTCCCTTCTCATGGACCAATCCATCAACAATTTTCCTCACCCTCGACCATCTACTACATATAAGTCGTGTGTATATTACTAAGTGTTTACAGGTACAACGACACTATTTTTTAAATTTCAGCATACAAGGCCAAATAGTATCATCGAGCACGCGCTTTCAATGTCAAGTGTCAGATAGCAGAACTTAACAAATTCCCTGGCAATTTATTTATGCAATTCCATCACAAGAAACTAATATGCGTTGATTGCACATAACATTTTAGTTACAGAGGTCTATAATGTAGAACAAAATTAAAAGAACTTTATCTTGATGAACGACAATAATCAAATTGATTATATTGTTTCAAAACTGACTCCCTGGATTCCTGATCCTCAGCTAAATCACCAAAATCCTGTTAATCAGACTGATATCCAAACACCCTAGTCGTACATACTGTCGTCCACGGGTGGTGTACCTCGTGTGAGTCCGTGTGGTGGTGGCGCTATCCAACTATATCTCCGACCGCATCCCCGCGCACGTGTGAGTCAGTGGTTGGCACACCGCCAACATGGCCACCATGCAACCATAATCGGCGTGTGTCGGGGATAACTCAACTTACAACTTTATACACACGAAACATCACCGCTCATATATGCGCACTGCATTACTCCCCATTATAATCTTTCAGGCCAAGTGTGGCAAGATGGACGTATGATTTCTCCATAAAAATATAAATCCCATTGACAGCGGTAATTAAAATATTACATTATAAGATCTCCAGTCACAATTATGTGAGTCTTTCTTAATTTCAATGTCTATTAAAACAAATATCTATTTTACAGATCTCTCTCTCCTCAAATTTACTACAATACCAACACACCAACTCAGTCAAATGAAGACCCACATTCTCGCCACATACTCTTGCCAAATATGTCCCAGGCCAATTTATCTATCCACCAAATTACTATACTCGCTCTGGTACGATCAGCCTATCTGCGTTTTGCGAAAGCTATCTAAACGGCAGACGACCCTTCCACATCTTCATTGAGTTGAAATCAGGCGACCCAAACCTCGCGCACATGCATCTGAAGCAGTCTATTCGCACCCCTCTCTTACGCCAACACTCACATCGTCCGACGATATATCACTAGATGCACATCTCATGGTCAGCGAGCACGCCAATCACAGTCCGTCCCAAGAACATGCTTTAACCTGGTCCGTCCAGATAGATCGTACCGTATCTGCGTCTCCTTAGAGCAACTAATACATCACCGCAAGCCAGCTCGACATAATGCCACCCACTATATCGTTAATGCCTCAAGATGCCCACGTTGCGTATCATCGTATTGCAGTCGTTAGATATCTTCGCGCATCCGCCATCTATATCAAGCCGAATTTGTTCATCACCAATATTTATCAACCTGCAATCCCCGCATACCTCTCCGATAGACAACCTTCCAAACTGCCACGAGAATCGCAAGTCGACCACCTTATCTCGTGTGCACCAGGCACACACATGCACACTCCATCCTTTGCGATCAGCTCTCATACTATATATTAACTTACCAGAAGAGTCTACGACAAACAAATCTTTAATGGATACTATCATCGCTAAAACATTATGTTGTTGGTGACGACACTCGCATGGAAGTATTCGTGTGGCGACATGCAGAAACGAGGAGTCTGCAACAGGCACCACACATTTGATTGGTTGTTGAAAAGAAAGGGCCAAGATGAAGTTAGATGCACGTTGATAATCAGCTGCAAAGAAACCCTGATCGTCTACAAACATACGATCCATGGATGCACTACAGGTATGTAATCAAAATATAATAGGTACATTGGTCCCTGTAGACCTATAACCATCAATTCACCATGTATGATGGATGATTAAATGTTTTAAAACGCATATCCCGGACATTGATATTCCGAAACAATTACTGTAATGTCCCAGGTTATCAACTATATCGTCGACTATCGACACCAGACAATGGAAAATCACAACCACATGGTACAAAATTCAATCAACAAGATAATTTAAATATATAATCCGTTCAGATTGTTCCATATTCATCCATGTTATATCAAAAGACCTTCAAAGCCACACATCACGTTGAAGACGTTTGCCATTCCCCAGTAAATTATAATACATTTTGCCAAATACGTAACCCAAAGGGATGATCATGCCCTGTGATTGGAATTGGTGCAGAGAATTAATAATGAAGTACAATACCCAAATGGGGCTTTTAGTAGTAATGAGCAGAATGGCCCAGAATATTTCTTTCTATTCATGCGAGAGACAACTGTGGTTCACTTGTGTGCCATTTAGAAATGAGACAAAGAGTGTATTAAGCCACACTTTCTAGAAGCAGCTACAAAAGAGGTGTAGGACATTACTACAGTAACAGTTTTTTTGAGATCGACACCGAGACTGACCTTTGACAACCACTGACTAATGTCCTGAAATGGCGAAATATGCTATATAATTGGACATCCAATACTAACCATCGATTTACACTGAGCGAAATAGGAAAACAGTTCAGGATACAGTTGCGTATTCACGATGATTGTCAATTTTATTCAGTACATCAGAATGATGAATGTTATATTAATTTAGACCTGTATTATCAATGTACAGGACAACTACTTCAAACATTACGAACTGGTTGATACGTGAATTGTGTGGATTCTTACAAAGAAGTCTGTAACCAGTTATGACAATTGCATAAAAAAGTGAACCCTCCACCTACATT
>BOPP01000550.1:0-26847 GCA_017312745.1 Gryllus bimaculatus | reverse complement strand
AAAAAAAAAAAAAAATCAAATAAAAAACAAAAAATCTGTCCTTTCCTCTTTATTAGAAAGATACAAGAGCAAGAACATTGAAATTGGTCTTGCGATTCTGTGTTATCGCCATCCTCTGTCTCTTTCTTTCTACGCATATCAGACAGAGACACATCTCTAGCCATTAGTGCGAAGAATCGCTCGGCAACACAGTTTCAAGAATAATCCCCCAGGGGAATGCTTTCGATGATCTTCATTATTGAACATATCGAACTTTTCGGTTGATTCCGTATCGACATTTCGTAATCAAACCCGGCTGATATTTTAGATATACAGAAAACAATGTGGAAATTAAATGTTAAAAACGAATTAATATACAAGTAAGTCTTTTACATTACCAAAAATTTGTATTTACCATAGTCTCTATAACCTAAATAAAATTAATCATAATTCTTTGTTTAGAATACTGAGAGTTAAGACTAATTTATTAGAAGCGGAACAACATTTAAAGAAATCCCGCGAAAAGTTGTTCTTAATTCGTAGTAAAAACGAAATAATATAAATGTTCGTATAAAAACACTACATAATAGATTAATTTAGCTTATAAAATGTTTCGCAAATATTCTTTCCTCACTATTTTTTTTATTTATTACTTTGAATTACATAAAATAGATGAAGTAAGTGTTAATTATAAATTAACACTCTCACTCACATACACACTTCTATTAGCAATTAAATAATTTAATTACCCCCCCGGTCGCAGCACAGTCTCCGGTTGTTCCTGATTGGCAAGGCTGGAGTCAACCCTACAAAGTTTACACGTTGTATTACCGGTCTAAAACAATTCAAAATTCAATCAAATCTTTAGTCAAAACAATGACGTGATGTTGCGATACGGAGCACAAGAATACATGCGTTGGAGGACTTACATGCTTCGCGTTCCGCGAAACTATTATTAATATAGGATATGCCTCCTATTCGACAAGAAGCCATATCTTAGTGTAAGCATATAGAAGTCATACCCTAAATGCTTTCACAACCCAAGAATTACACCATCCAATCTTGCTGTCAAAGCAAACGTTTGACGACCAATAACGCTGAAAAGACAATTCCAGATATCACAAACCCGTGCGAAGCCGACGAGCGCTACATTCTCAACTAATAGCTCGCAAAGTTTGAATCGAGCTTACTTTTCATCCGAGGAATGTTCCAACGGATCAGGCGTGTGACACTGTCGTTATTCTGATCATAAAATCTCCGTAATACTCAACCAATTTGTGATCGTCTATGACCAACTCGGTTGCTCCATAGCGCTAAGGCTTTGAAAATTGTAATAAACGAAGTAAATGTGAATTGATGTCGCAAATTGTGAACAGTTGAACCTTATACTTCATTGGAACCAACGCACTCCGAACCATGTAGCATTGGTACTCCTTAAAATTTTCTCGGAATAGAACGTTCCATACACTTTTTTGAAAATTATCACACACATTAAAACATCCCTGTTGCACGAAGACCTGGGTCAAACAAATGTAGTTCTGAGGAAAACTTTATGGCAACTTCAAAGTGTAATTATTAGAAGTTTAGTCATAATTATTTTATTGTGCTGGCACCTAAAGTAAGATAGTTTAACTAATCGTTCAAGATTCATCATCAAATCATACAATCTAATCATATCTACAGTCCCCACTAATTATTTGGTGATTCCAGTTTTAAAGTACACGTTTATCTATTTTTTGAACCCAAATATACTGTTGATGATAATATTACGTTACAACTAATTATGAGTATCAGAAGTATAATGTTTAAAGAAACAAATATTTGATTTAAACTTCTTGTCATGTGACCAATCCATAAAATTTCTCACTCACCCTCACAATGTCGTGTTATAGTTTAAGTGTTTCGTACAAACACATATTTTTTAAATTTATAAGGCCAAAAGTATCATCAGCACGCTTCATTAAGGTAATATCAGACTAACAAATTCGAATTTATTTATGGCAAGTTTCCATCCACAAGAAACTAATATGCGTTTTGCACATAACATTTTAGTTACAAGAGGTCTATAATGTAGAACAAAATTAAGAACTTTATTTTGATGAACACATAATCAAATTGATTATATTGTTTGAAAACTGACTCCCTGGATTCTGATCCTCAGCGTATAATCACAAAAGTTAATCAGACTGATATCAAACACACCTAGCGTACATACATCGTCCACGAGGACGTGGTGTCTATCCAACTTATTCCGACGCATCCCGCACGTTAGTCAGTTTGAGTTGGCACACGCAAACTGGCAATCAACCGCATAATCGGTTTTCTCGGGAATAATCAACTTACAACTTATTAACAGAAAACATCACCGCTCTATATGCGCACTGCATACTCCCCATATAACTGTTAGCAAGGTGGAAAAGATGACTATGATTTCTTCATAAAAATTATAAATCCATGTACACGGTAATTAAAAGTATTACATTTAAATCTCCAGTCACAATTATGTGATTTTCTTTTAATTTCAATGTTATTAAAACAAATATCTATTTACAGATTCTCTGAAACTCAAATTTACTCAGTCATATACCGTATATCATACCCTCAGTCGGAAAATGAGACCCACGATTTCCCACATACTTGCCAATATGTCGGCCGATTACTATCCACAAATATATATGCTCTGTAGCAGCCTATCTGGTTTTGCAAAATTGAAACGGCGACGACGTTAAACTTCATTGCAGGTTGAATCAGCGACCCAAACTGCGCCTGATCTGAAGAGTCTATTGCACTTGCACCTCACATGTCCGAGATATACAGATTGACATTCATGTCACGAGCGCCTAAGTGCCCACAGAACATGTTATGGTCCTCAGAGATGACCTATCTGCGTTCTAGCAACAATACATCAGAAGCCACTCGACATATGCCCCACGAATCAATTCTCAAGATGCCCAGTTGTCGTTATGATTGCGTCGTAGAATTTGCCATCGCACAGTACAGCCAGATTTGTTCATCACCATATTTACACTGCAATCCCGCATATCTCGGATAAGAAACCCAAACGCACGAGAATCAAGTACACCTTTCTCGTCTGCACCAGGCAACAATGCACACTCCATCTTGGATCAGCTTTACAATATTATTACAGCAAGAGTCTACGACAAATGTGAAAGCTTTAATGGATACTTCATCGTAAAACATTATGTTGTTGGTGACGACACATCGCATGGATGTATTCTGTGCGCAGTTGGCAGAAACGAGGATTGCAACATGACACACATTTTGATTGTGTTGTTGAAAATGAAAGGGCAATATGAAGTTGATGCAGTTGATATCAGCTGCAAAGAACCCTGATCGCTACAACATACGATCCATGGATGCACATACAGGTAGTTATCAAAAATAATAGGTACATGGTCCCTGTAGAACCTTAACTCATCTAATTCACCATGTATGATGGATGTATAAATGTTATAAAAACGATATCACGGGACATTATATATCCGGAAACAATTACTGTAATGTCCACGGTTACAACTATATCGTCGACTATCGACATCAGACAATGGAAAGATCACAACCAAATGGTACAAATTCAATCAACAAGATAATTAAATATTATATTGCGTTCGATTGTCCATATTCATCCATTTATATCAAAAAGACCTTCAAAGCACACATCACGTTGAAGAGTTTTGGCCATTCTCAGTGAAATTATGAATACATTTGCAAATAGATAACCCAAAGGGAGTGAGTCATGCCTGTGATTTGGAATTGGTGCAGGAGAATTCCAATAATGAAGTTACAATACCAAATGGGGCTTTTAGTAGTTAATGAAGCAGAATGGCGAATATTTTCTTTCCTATTCATGAGAGGACAACCTTCGTTGTTTCCACTTGTGTGCATTTAGAAATGAGACCAAGAGTGTATTTAACACACTAGAACGGCAGCTACAAAGAGGCCATGCTAGGCACATCTACTACAGTAACCAGTTTTTTCTGAGACGCACCAACGTGACCTTTGCAACACTTGACTAGATGTCTGAAATGCCGAGAAATAGTATATACTTGGAATCAATACTAACATCGATTTATACGACGGAAACATAGAGAAAACCAGTTCCAGGATACCAGATGTGTATTCCACGATTGCATATGTCAATTTTATTCATACATCAAGAATGGATGAATGTTATTTAATTTAGACTGCTATTATCAATGTACGGCCCAACACATTCACAACATTACGAACTGGTTGATACGTGAATTGTGTGGATTCTTACAAAGAAAGCCTGTCAACGTTTTGCAATGCTAGAAAATGACGCTCATTGCGACAAACCCTCAATGATGCTGTTAATATCATCAAAGACTCATTAAATTTGAACATTGGTTTCTATAATCATATCTACATGCTTCCCATCAACCCACTTGATTTGGTGGATCAAAGTACAGAAGATTTATATGCGTGATGAGTTATTTTGCTATCAAATACCGAAATAGAATCGGGAAATCCAATTATACAAATCAGCGGAAGAAATATATAATAAAGCATTTGAATTTCAATTGAGGACATTGTTGTGCTTGATGATTGTCAAACAAAACTATTAATTCAATTAGGCCTGGGGCCCCGCACCCAATCGTCAAATGCATGACGCTTTTTAACCGAGAAATGAATCGGAGAAAAACCTGTATGATCTCAACACTTTGAAAGAATTAATTCAAAGCAATCTTGCACTCGTTAATGAACAACAGAACTGTATGTATTTGATTACTCTTATTAAAGTAACAAATGATGAAAACTGGAGGTTTACTTCTTAGATGCACCTCGTGTACAGGAAAAACTTTTTGATTTCATTAATATTAGCCAACGATTCGCTCATAAAATAAAAATTGCAAATTTGCCACTCGCTTCGTCGGGAATTCGGCAGCAACTTTGCTTGAAGGTGGTCGAACAGCACATTCACATTTAAAATTGCCATAAAATTGCAGAGCAATGAAAACTCCGACCTGCAACATTTCGAAGGAAACTCTGCAATTGCAAAAGTCTTGCAGCAATTGTAAATAATTGTTTGGGATGAAATGCACGAGGCACATAAAAAATCTTTGGAGCGCTTTTAGACAAAACTTAAAAGATCTTAAGAGCAATCATAACCAATGCGTCAACGAATTGGTTAACAATGATTTTATAGCAGGAGATTTTCGTCAAACATTGCCGAGCGGATCCACATCAAACACCAGCTGATGAACTCGATGCATGTTAAAGTCCTCCAATTTGCTTTGAAACACGTCGAGTACTTTATTTAAGCAAGAATATGCGTGTCGGCAGTTGCAAATGACAACTGCGAAACATATTCTCTAAACAACTCATTGACATTGGTAATGGCTAATTTCCTATAGAAAACATGTTGACTGGCTTGCATTACTTGTCCTCAAAGTTTTTGTACAGTTTAACTCGATCAAAGATGACTTATTCAGAAGGTGTTCCAATGTTTCTCAAAAAAATTACAGAAATTCATGATGGTTAGCGAACGAGCATATATTGGCTGCAAAAACATTGATGTAAATGAATTAAATTTAAAAATTCAAGAACAAATTACAGGCGAATCGAGGATATATAAATCAGTTTGATTGGCTACTAACTAGATGATGTAGTGAACTATTCCACCAGATTTTTATACTCGCTGCATTTACCAGGCATTCCTCCTCACAATCTTTAATTACAGGTTGGGATCGTTTTATAATGTTGCGAAATATCAACCACCACGTCTTTGCAACGGCACACGGTTAGCGATAAAAATTACTACGAATTATTACCGAAAGGAAAGTATAAAAGGAGAAGACGTTCTCATACCGCGCATCCCAAATGATTCGACTGATGAGCCGTTTAACTTAAACGACTACCAGTTTCCAGTTCGGCTATGCTTTTGCCTATGACTATAAACAAGTTTCCCAGGGCAATCATTAAGTGTTTGTGGTATTAATCTGGAAAACCCAGTTTTCTCGACATGGGTCAGTGTATGTGCCTTTCCGTGTTGGAAAACATCAGATTTGTGTTGATCATGCGCCAGGTAATCAAAAACAAAAAACATGTATATCACAAAGCACTACAATTGAAAATAAAACTGTGTATAAAATTTTTTGCTTGAATAATTTATGATCACATGATTAACGATAAAGCGAATTACTTACTTTAAATGCGTAAATATGTTTTATTTAATTATATTTCTTATTCACAACCCCCTATCACCGAGGGGGACGGTTTCTGCTCAGGAGATGTTTTGCCCAGACTACAAAATATGTAGGAACAAAAAACTATCAACATTACAAATCTTTTGGACCAGCGACGAAGTCTGTCGGCCGTCGCTAGTATGACAATATATTTATATATCATAAATTGGAAGTGCCTGCTAGAGTAATTTTTGTATTTTGAAAGTTCAAAACAAGTTTATTACTCTCTGTTCGTCATTGTAAAACGGTATATCACATCAAATCAATTGTTTAAATTAATATTCAAATCAATGAAATAATGGATGATATTCAATGATAATATGATAATTCAATGATATTATTCAAATCAATTCAAATCAATTGCTGTGAGTTTAAAAATTCATTGCAAGAAAAGTATATACTTAGACAGCACCATTAGTTTTGTATTAGACGTGATGTACGGACCCACTCTATAATGTGCTGCGGAAAGAGATTTCAATTGAAATACACGTTTTGGGGTCCACTGATGATCGACATAGTTTTTCTGCCAAAACGTTGCCATAAATTTCGCGAAATAACGATTTTCTCCCTCCCTCTCCAATCCTCCGTCACATGTTTTCAATAATTCGCGAACTTTTAATTCCATTACAGGCTGCTGGCCTCCGTCAACACAGGCAAAAAATAACGAATGAACAAAAATTATGTCATTTTAGACATTACAATATTCATGAGTACCTACATCCAAGATCCACACGTATTTAATTACAGGTAAATTAAAATTCGATGGTTATTTAAATACATTCTATTTCTCTCGGTACAAAAATATTTATGTTTAAATTGGTATTATTAAAACAAAAATAAAATTTTAAAAGAGGTATGACAAAATTATCTAAATACGTCAATTTCAAATAAAATTCAAGTTAATATCATATTTTTTTAATATTTTCAAATAATGTACAGTTAATTTCAAATATTTTAATTACAAATTTAAAATCGGTTGACGGGACTGGTCAATGTGGTTAGAGAACAATTAATTACGCCAACGTTTCGAAATACTTAATTTTTTCATCAGGCATTAACTAACAGCATTCAGGTAACGTCTCATATCAAAACCTCCACACTCCAACTCCACATGCGAATTGCTGGAGCCACGAGGTCCATCGCGAGACAATTGTGAGTCGCGCCCAAAGCCCTAGATGAATGGCGTACATAGCAATGGTCAATTTTAATATTCATTTGACCACTCTATCTTTTTATTTTTAGTTAGAATCCTGATTATGAGCCAACACCCACCGAAACGATTGATCAATAAAATAAGTGTCGTATAAAGTTGGCAATTTTTAACCAAAAGAATTAGTCCACTTTGTTAATGTCTTCCTCAAAAATTAATGGACCTGACCTTCCAAAAATTAAATTAGAGGCAAAGCGTGGTAATATCTGCAGCTGTACCTGCGTTGACGAACGTGTGTGTGGGCGTGGGCGTAGCCAGGGGGCGAGTGCAAGCGCCGCGCAGGAGCGAGCGGCCACCCAGCGCGCGGGCGGGGGCGGGCGCCGGGGGGCCTGCGGCCGCCGCGCGGCCGGGGCGGGCCGGGGCCGGCCCCATGGCGCTCAGCCGGCGCGGCTCGGGGCGACGCCATCGCCCCTACAACGACACACACACACACATACACACACTCGCACTGCTTCGTTTGGTAGTAGCCCCAGGAGGTTTATGGCATAAAATATCGCAAAAAATGCAAACAAAAAAATGCTCGTAAAATGTTTTACAAATCCCCTACATGCAAAGAAAAATGATGTAAAAAATGTAATCGAAACCAGTTTTGATGAACAAATCAAGTTCTTGGATACGGCACTGCTGTAATCGAGGCTTAATCAATTCGTTCAAGTGTACTCAGTTTTCGAACTTTTGGTTTGGACTTTTCTTTACCAGAACATTTCTGTCTTTAGTTATCCCGAAATGGGCTGAACCGACAATGGCGCTGATAGACGTCACAGGCACCTTAGATCATTCTCACAACGACTGAATTTAGACTTAGAATTTCTGAGCAACGAAATCGAAAAAGCTACCCAGCAATTCTGTGGAGAACTTTTGTTCCTTTTTGTAAATATTATTTGATGTAAATGCCATTAAAATGGTATGAAAATCGATGAAATCAATCAAAAATTTAAAAAAAGGCATAAAAATGGGTCAATTCCTTTAGTCATAAAATAAAATTAACGCCTATATTAAACGGCACTGTTCTAAAGTCCAAAGAAAAATTTAATTTCATTAAAATCCGCCCCTTACTTATTATTTGCACCCGATTCCTTCGGCACCTATTCATATTTCCCTCCGTAGAACAGGGCTGTTTTGGAGAAGACACGGAGGCTTAGCGAGGCCGAGACGCGGAAAGCAGCGTAGAAGCTTATTTTTCATTCCTTGTAGCAGGAAGGCGAAGTGATAGGAAACGGATTTGCAGGCGGGCGGTGCAGAATGCTACTGAGCAGCGCGGAGCCCCCGTGCGGACGGGTATCACCTCGAAAATCCAATTCTCTGCCTGGGCAAACGAACTTCTGACGAATGGGATGCGTGCATGAGTTTTCAGTTCACTTCTTTTACTATTTGGCTTTTCTTCTTAAAATGAGAAAATACTGTAATCGTGCGCTTGAAATCAACCACCAGAAAAAACTCATTGGCAGGCCATGATAACACAAAACTGAATAAATCTTGTTCTTGTATGTAGAAAATTAATTAAAACACATTAAATAAATAAATGGTATTGTCTGGTATTTAATATATATTTAAAACTTGAAATATTTTCGATCGCAATGCGATCATCATCATCATCAGAACAGTCTGAAAAATTACAAGAAAATTACAAGTTGTGTAGTCACTACACACCTAATAATCGATTGACGCCAAAATCTCTGTCAGTATTTACGTCCTCTCCGTATCTGTTGATAATCAATATTAGCGCTAAACAGTTGACGTTGATATTCAAAATTTCAAATCCGCGCCCGTCCTGAACGAACTCGAGGTCCTGCGACTTTGAAACGCATATTTTGAAACAGGTACTTTACATTACACTCAACATTTTCAAAATTTTCTCAAAAATGTCTCAAAAGGTTTTGATTTAACTCTGACTTCGGTTATCGCAAAGGACTCTAAAATAATCACGTAGATCTCATATTCGTTAAAACCCTTGATTTTTCGAAACTGCAGTTATAAGTTTTTTCGGCGTCTTCCAGATTTTTCCTTAAATATGGTGATATGGCCACGGCCAAATTTTCGAAAGCATGGGAATTTCTTTGCGTGATTTTGCTTTTTTTAAAACCTCTCATTTTTTCGTTAACATTTCACCTCATATGATTTAAATGCCGGTAAGATATTTTGTGCTTTTCAAAAGCGCAAAAAACTATAATTGAAATAAAACAATATTGCAGATCAATACTTTTGTTCTAAATGAAAACTTATCTAAACTAGGTTGCTAAAACAGCACCACTGTTTTCGATCAGATTTTTTGATTACATTTTTCGCCAGTAGTAATGATGATTTAGATTTAGATTAGATTTATTAATAATTCTGCTATTAAGGTGAGAATATACACTAACTTAACATTACAGAACTTAACAACTTTACAAACTCTACAAACTTTACAAATTTACGTGAACATTTCACCGTGAAATCTTTCATAGTACTCCACTTCACTACACTTCACTTCACCGCACTGCGAATCACCGAGTTGTAATGTCTTTCCTACACACTCGCTTCCCTCAGTTACACAACGCCACTGCGCTACACATAATTAATAATATTAATAATAATAACGATAATAATACTTAATTACATAGAATACTTAGTTACTTACACTAAATAATATAAATTATATTTATAACACATTTCAATATTCAGGAAACTAATTTATTTTTAAATTTTTAGGATAGGAAGATGTACTAGATATTTCAGAAACATTTTAAACGGAATACACATTTAATTCCGTCAAGGAAATAGAATCGATATTTCGAACGTAAATGCAAGAACCTTTATGAGATTCCTTTCCTCTACAATAATAGCCTTCGAGGTAAAAGTTTGGAATTTGGAAAATTGTAAGTTCATAATGAAATACCATAATAATAATAATAATAATAATAATAATAATAATAATAATAATAATAATAATAATAATATATAATAACCACAATAAAAATGTTCTATAAAGCAAACAACATCTATTTGATTTAAATCGCTCTGAAGGGCTGCTTCGATAATCTCTGTTTTATTTGAAAGGGATTGAACATAATGGTGCAGTATGTTTATCTTTTCAAGTACCTACACGGATGTTCTTCTACTGCATCTGGCTGTTGTTACTATATATTTACTCCATTTTTACCTCGAGTGCGAGTTCAAAAGTCGTAGTCTGCCCCGGCAGTAACAGGTTGTTAGGAAAGTGAGGCATCAGGTGTAGGAGAATTGGTAGTGGGAATGGGAGAAACGGGAGAAGGATCAGAGGAGGAGGTAAGTGGGTTCGAAATGAGGGTGGGGAGTGGAGAATATAGGAAGGTGAAAGGGATGGATTTTGGCAGGAGACTGTGTAGGATTGGAGTACATGATGTATTGAGCAAGCTTGTTGCCGATTGTGTTTTCCAGCAAGATTAATGTGGAGACAATGCCGGATGATGGGTTTTGCTGAGGGGAAATTCATTTTAAAAAATGTGACATTTATTTCTCTCAGTTGCAGTTGTAATTGTTGATTTGCGTGCCTAATCTTGCTGCATAAGTTAAAAAACTCAATAGTTTTTCTGTGAAAAGAAGTGCAAATTTACAGTAACGCTTAAACGTCATTTTTCTTAAAAACGGCTCCAAGTTTTTCAAAGAAAATTGCAAATAAGGAGGAGGTTTATTGTTCTTTAATATTCCAAAAAATGAGGTTCCGTTCTATTATTAGGAAACCGAAAAATTACGAAATTAAAAAAAAAAAGTACTTGGAAAGCTGGCAAGTCGTTAAGCGAAACCAAAATAAATAAAAAACTAACACGGTAATGTTTGTGCTATTCTGTAGCACCACTAGTTTATAATTGTGATAACATATTTTGATACATCATATTGCAAATAACCAACAGTAAGTGGTCCTCAGAACAGATATACAAAACTAGTTGGTAACCCTCACCCTACCCACGACTTCTCAAAAGCGCGAGAGGACACAGCAGAAACGAGTGCATTGACTTACTCTCAGCTCCCACAGCATTCGCAATCGGCTTCTTCTTCCACACGAGGGGAAGCACCACGTGGGAAGCGCACGTCACGAATATTACACACGAGGCAGAGTGCGAATTCCCCTTAATCGGATCACCAGTTTTGTGAAGTCGTCGCTCGTGAATTGTGGCTTAGGCCGCTTCCTTGCCTCATCACATCACACCGCCGCGCTCCTCGTCTCTTCTCATTGATACTAAAATCGGTTATGGAAGGAGAGACGGGCTACAGGGAATTTATGGGCTATATCGCGCCTCTGATGGAGCTCCATGCCTCCGAGGTATCAGCACGGAGGATTGTCACGTGATCTTACTAGCCTTTCCAGGAAGCCTGTCGTCAAGCGGACATGCGTTTATCCGCAACTACGTCCGCTATAGCACAGCTCGCTGCGTAAAATTGTTTCGTTTACGAGGGCAGTCGTAGCGACTTCACACGCGCGCAGTAAGTGCTTCATCAACCGACAGCAGCAAATCTGCTTCGCTACTGTCGGGTCACGTTGAACACTCAATTAACTTTGATTCCTCTGAGGCAGAAACGACGTATATTAATTTGCAAATTCACTTAAGTTATGGAACAGCTATATTCAAAAGTATCGCCATCGAATTTAAGGGGAGACAATGTGTCCTTTACCAGTCATGTTAAATTGACGATTTTAGGTTCCTTTTATTTTAAAAGGAACTCAAGATGTTTTCTGGAGGTTAAATACTGATAAAAATGAATAAGTTTTACAAGTACTGTAGCAATATTTGTATCCGAAATTACTATTTGTAACAAATATATGGCAAACATTTAAAACAGAAATTTCTCTTTTTATTGATACATTATTAAAAATTGTATACTTACATTAATAAATCTACTACAGTTCTTTTACTACTAACCCTAGTATGCATATCAAGGATTGTTCAGTAACTTCAAAACTGTAATTTTTTCTACATATAAACAATCTTACATTAAATTTCCATTTTTGTTAAAACTAGGGATTGTCAATCCAGTATGGACTTGCATGCAAGTGAACTGTATTTAAAAGTGTTCTGAATTATATCATGAAAGTTCTAGTAAAATCCTCAGCATCTCAGAACTAGGTCAAAGTGAGATAGCCCCTTGTTCAACTGATCCCTTCAATTATTGGAATTTTCGTGTTTTTATAAGTCGGGTGTTTTTCACCCGTCACTGGACAAAATTTTAATTCTTGTTTTCCAAAACTACTTGACCAATTTTTATCGTGGTTTATCCTAATAATTCGTTTTTTCTGTTCTGGGAAAGGACGTAAACAGAAAGTAAATAAATTCTAAAATATTGTTGTTGGACTCCGTTGCGGTAAACTGGCAGTTTATCAGAAGATCAATTATGGCTTTTTTATGATGTATACCACCTTTTTAGTTTCCTGAAAATACGACAATACAGTACTCCTAACGAAATAGAAGAATGCTTTTAGGGAACTGTCTGTGCAAAAAATCTTGTCCTAGCCTGCGAGAAATCCTTAGATCATTAGAACCAATGTTTTCAGTAAGAAGTAAGTATTGTTTATATAGACAAAAATATCAATATTTCGTAAGTTATTTCCGCGTTTTTTTTTGTTTTTTTTTGTAAATTGAATTTAATTTTCTAGAACTTTGTCTAGTAGGAACAGAAAATCAGTGTCCGCAGAGTACTCAATTTTTAAACCTGCCGTTTACAATTGGATGCATGGAACATCTAACTCTGGTTCAAAGTTCAGGGTTGCGTTATTTAAGAACATAAGCTTTAATTGAAATGCAAATTTTGAAGTTTTTTCGCAGAAAACTTTTGCGTTTTCGCAAAACCTAATTGAAAGTCATTTGAAGCACTTCTATCCCCCCCAATTGGAAAAATGATGCAATGTGTGTATTAAAGGTGTGAGAGATATTTCAAAAAATATTTGCGTAATTTACAAACAACAACAAAATAATACAGCCAATTGACTTTTATGTCATCTTATACAGTGCACTATTTGTACAAACTGTGTGTGGAACAAAATCGGAGCTGTTTCTGATAACACTACGTTTGAGCGTTGCTCCTGCCTGTTGTGTTTAAGCGTTGTTAACAGGCAGGAGCGTTGCTCCTGCCTGTTGTCAATGTAAGTGTAACAAAATGTGTAAAGGAAGAGAAAGAGAACCATAAAAGAGTTAGCGCGTGGGCCGTGGACAGTTTGTCAGAATACTACTTCCGCCTTTTTACAGGAGAGAACAGCAGGACCTACCGATCGGAGAAAATGCCGTCTGAAACTCTCCAGACCAAAGGCTGAATTCGAACTATTTAGCTAGTATCAAAATCCGCCACAGGCAAGAGTCGAACTATCGTTGAGTAACTCGAAAATGTCGTTGAAGCTTAATGCCCAGTACTCCCGTAATGAAAATATACGTTTGAAATTCAGGGGCCATGATATAAACTAAGCCTTTGGAGGTAGATCAATTTTTGCGGCATTTACGTCTACGGTTTACTGCTGGCTTTGCTCACACACGGAAATATCGGTCGGAAATTCGGGCAGGCCGAAATTTTGACGTAAATGAAATGTCTTTAAGTACACAATACACCCACGTAATGGAAGCACAAATTGTGGATTCTGACGTGTTGGAGGAAGTAATTTTTAATAAAATCGAAGCTAGATTTCTAGCCTATGTTTAGGTAATCAATACTGTTTAGCCCCCTACAGATCGCACATTAAATTGCCTTTTCCAAAAGTCTCGTTCGCAGAGCAACATCGAATGATCGGGATAGTACAAATACAAAATTCTGATATCAAATGCCATTGTTTAAATGCGTTACAAATATTTTCAAGAAGAATATATATATATATATATATATATATATATATATATATATATATATATATATGTGTGTGTGTGTGTGTGTGTGTGTGTGTGCGTGTGTGTGTGTAAGAACACGAAGTCGGATCTGCGTTATTTTCATTATATTTATTTATTTATTTATTTATTTTGGTTGGACCCAAATCTTATGCCTACCAAAAGTGATATTAGTTATAGAGGCACACAAAATAAAAAAGTGGCTAGGCCCAAATACTTGACACATGTTTCCTTTATGTATTTCTACGTGCTAATTCCGAATCTGAAGACAGAATTGCGCAACTACCTATTTTTGATTGTTGTTGGTTTTTTTTTCGCGAAAAAACAACTTGAAGTTTAAATTGTATATTTCACATTTTTTGTAATTTAAGAAAACCTAAGGGTGATTGCGCAATTTTAGCTTCAAATTAGGATACAGTTCGTCGAAATACCTAGGAAAACATGTGTCAAGTGTTAACTCTATTTCTTTAAATTTTGTGTGCCAGTCTTAACAATAGGAGTTTATTCTACGGTAACGCGTACTTCAGTTTGTGCGAGCGACTGGCGAAGCCGTCCAGGACGAAGCCAGCTCCTCAGCCACTAATTCAATTAGCCCCTCCCACGCCCCGCGCCAGCTTCTCCCCGGGGCCCGGGACGAGGCCGACGATTCTTGACGACGCAATGCAAATGAAGAGCGTTGGGTATTCGCTTTTGGCCCAACCCGCCAACCATCTTACGGGAAGATGACTCTGAGACAACGCCGATTATCTTCCTACCTGACGTCCGAATTAACTACCGTTAGTTTTAGGCATATTGTACTAATTAAAGCACCCGACGTCGCCCGTGTATTTATTATCAGTTTTATTTTCACAGAGAAAGGAATGAATAATTCATAGAGTTTCATAGTCTATATGCACGGTAAAATACAAATAATTTTACTTCCGACACTGCTTCCCAACCTCACTCATCCAACTACGCCCCCCCCCGTCCAACAGTCACCCCGTCGGAACTTCCCCCTCCTCCGTCCCTAACCGTCCAGCCCCGCCCGCCGCGAATGCCGGAGTAGTACCCTTATAAACGGGTCACGGACCGCACGAGACCTTATTTGCTCCTCCTTGTCCTATTTCTACCCTTTACACCCACTTACACTAACATGCACTACACTACCACACATGCCGGGAGACGAAGCTTAGAGCCTGTCGCGGCTGGGGCGGTGCCCGCTGGTGGGAGGTTACGCGGTGCTCACTAGCAGACGGAAGGTCGGCGCCGGATCTCAAAATCACCGCTCCCTCCCGCGGAAACTAATAACCTAGTCAGTAGCTGACGCGCTCCAAAACACTAACAACTAACCCGCCCAACCCGAAGCACTTAATCGGTACACGCTCTTAGCAACCTCGACCATCCAAGTAAGAAACGTTTCTGTAGATCTTAATGACTGCGCAATTGACTTAACGCTACCGTTGGCAACGGGTTTCAGAGTTTCTTTAAAATTTCACGAGCAGTAATGTTTTTGTAAGGAATGAGAAAGATATGTACGTAGAGTGTACCACTGCACGACGCTCTTGTCATAACCCTTTTAATATTTTTTATGGGTGAGGTTTTTCATTTACCATAGATTTTTTCTCTATTTGCGCTTCGTTTGCACCTGCCGGCGCGGCGATTTGAGCGCAGCACTCCACAGTGCGCATTCTGCGAGAGCGCGGTGCAGAGCCGCACCCGCCGTCCGGTCCCTTCATGTGACGGCCATTCGCCCTCCGAGGTGACGTGTCGCCAAGCCCAATGTTGCGACAAGGCGTGGGCGGGGCGAGGGGAGGCAAAAGAGGTCGCCCGCGAGGCGCCCCCACCTGTCACCGCCCATCCGCGTCGCCTCAAACTCGAGGGGGCAGAAGATGGGAGGGGGTACTCCAATTGGGCCTCGCACAAAACTAACTGGCGCGGGAGGTATCAAGCTCCCCGACGGACTCATTGCAACTTCACTATACCACACGTTGCTCAGAATGAATGGTAAGAGCTTCTAGGACAGTTGCGGGATCAAATTGACTACTTATTGCCAAGGAATTTATGGCGAAAAACTTCATTCAACGAATTTGTACATTGTATTTTGCTCTTGAATGGCAGGCAATGGTTCAAGCACCGGTACTCAGCAGGTCATATTTCTGACACATGGATTTCGTTTTCCTGGCAAATAGTTGCCTAATCAGTATCACATGATACATGTGTAACTTCGGTAGACAAAATTTTCTCCCTACATCTTCATTTTCGAAAAGGGAACATTTTCGACTCCTCTACACGCTCTAGAAATTTAAATACGTTCTGAGACATGTTGTATCTCTTTGGTATTTATAATATATTCTGAGACAACAAAAAAGTTAATTTGTTTCTGCACATAACAACACAATCCATTCACTATATATTTCAAAATATACACTAATTTTTATAATCTTCATTACCATAGCAAAGTAATTTCCAGAAAGTAATTTACCTTAATTAAAACTTATTTAGCCCAATTAGGTAACAGAGGGCGGGAAAGTATTTGCTGCTTCGGCACCATTAGTTTTGTCAGCGCATACTCTGTGGCAGAATATGCGTTCTGACAATGAGATTTCTTTTACTTCAAGAACATCAACGCTTGATGGGTCCAGGGACATATATCTTGCCTTGTTATACGAAATTGCCCATACATTCATTACGAGATGTTCCTTCGGCATAGATGCCCTAGGAATGTGTAACACACACTCAAACTACTTGAAATATACTGACACTATTTTCTTTTTGCACTAACCTTGTGTTAACCCTTAACAGTTTAAACCTCATGTTCGGTCGCTTTTTGCTTAGCTGAGCCAAGCCATGTCCAACCATGTGGTCCATTTCGGAGTGTATGTCTAGTCTGCTTCAATGCGACTCGTTCAGTGAGTGTGATCGCGTTAATTGTTGCAGAGGCAGCAGCTGCGCGCGGCGTGTGGTGGTCGTCGTCGCAGCCGCAATGCGTTTCCAGTTTTCAATTTCTTTCAACAACAGAGGTATCTTACTTATTTCTTATTAAGATGTTTTGATTGGTACTATATATTTCATAATAAAATACTCCATTTCACTAGAGTGCACTCACGAATAACTACATCATCTTAATTTTTTTTTGTGAAAACGTGAATTTTAAGAAAGATTTTAAACAATTGAATTTATTATATATTAATGTGTGATAGTCGCCAAACATATTTAGTTTTCCAAGTATTTGTGGCTTACGAAATATTTGAATAATTTTTCTTGTTACATTTGCTCAGAATTTACGTAATATTTGCTTATTATATTCTAACAGCTATATTTTTTACTCTTGCTTTTTGTAATAGAAAGGTTTCAATTTAGCGTTGGATTTGGAGTAAGTAGTCAGTGGCGTATGATGTGGAGTACGTAGGGGATTCCAGTGCAGACAACACGACGCGAATAACCCGACTAATGAACTCTAGCTGCCCATATTTCCTTTACTAATGTTGATTCCCTTCATTAATAATTGTATTATTTTAGTTTATTGTATGGAATTGTATATCGTATTTAGCGGTATTAATTTCCAATTTTCTAGTATTTTTTTGTAATTCATGTCTATTTTTATTTTTATCTTCTATTGTGTAAAGAACATGCACAAATTTATTTGGGACAGGATATACGTATTCAGGTGAATGTGTACGCTACCAAAATTCATAAAGTTCTTTGCGTTGTCATAAATAGGTTGCGGAAAACATCGTTCACATATCTCCCTTCCGTTATTTTTATTAAATTCACAAATTAATATTATTTTAATATGAATAAGAACAAAATTAAACAAATAAAAGATAAATTAAAATAATTCCGATGAAAAAGTTCCCCGACCTGTAAAGGGAAAGCGATACAGGGATTTTCAGCTTTTTACAAATATGAACTACTTTACCATCTTACGAGACGGACGCATCTGGTTGTGCTCTTAAATTGTTGTCACTTTATCTACTAATTTTAGCGTTTTGAATATATTTGCTGTGTTTAAGTGCTTTCATTACTTCCTGCAGGTTGGCTGGATATATAATTGTGGCTAGTGTTTTGCTTTTGCCAAGACAAACTAAAATATAACAAATTTTAAACCGTTACTGAAACATTAACGGACTTAAGATTTACGAGTTGGTAAGTGTCAAAACCCAACAAACAGTTCAATTTCTGTTCGATATTATATAACTAAAGTACTGAAAGATTTTTATTATATTTCTGTTACGAATGACGATTCCGTTGATTTGAACTTTACGAGGATGGTGTATCGAACAATTTTGAATTTGTGTTCCCAATTTCATTTATTTTATATTTGCAAGTAAAGTATTTATCTATCTACGGTAAAGTGTAGTCTACTGGTTGTATTAAATAGTAGCAGCTGAAGTGGACAACAATCTACAGAACCACACTGCCAAATTTCGTAAGTACTAGCTTTCAATTTATTTTGTAAACAACGCACCTTCTCATTCTAGTATCGAATCATAATCTTTAATTTATTGAATACATATGAATCTTACACTTTTAAAATATTAAGCTAACTGCTTGTTGCTCTTATCTAAGCTTCTTGTATTTATTGCAATTTTACCAAGTACCTTAAAACGCATTCGTGACATGGAAACTAATTATTCTACTCTTTTTACTCTTAACTCTCTCAAAGCCGACCTTCTGAAAGCCTTCACACACATAAACAGTAATTTAGATCAACATATTCGCAGGTTGGAAGAGCTCGTTCTCTATACAGACGGTTGGGTACAAGCCGGCAACACTGCGTATCTTCCCAACCGTGCACCCTTGACTGCACAAAAGACACAGACACCACATCTAGTGGCAACTCAAAACCAATTTAGTGTTTTAAATAATGAAACAGACTTTCCTCGACTTCCTGATCCTCAGAACCCTTCTCTGCCATCGACAAATACATACACAACCAACGCAAACAGGCTAGGAAGCGCATCAAAACGCGTAACATCATAGCCCACTTTAAAACAGACATTCCTACTGATCCTAAAACACAAGAATTATTTTAGCTGACAGCCATGGCCGCCACCTTTCCTTCATTCTCAGTAGGAGGTTACCTTTTAACTACTCTGTCTCATCTATTTTTCAACCTAACGGGAGGTTTGAAGACGTAACTGCAACGTTAGGCACCCACACAACGACACAAACCAATAAGAGCACAGTCATTATCATAGGAGGGCAGAATGGCAACTTTACATCTGAACATGTAAACAAATTACAACGTGCCGCCCAAAACACTAACATTGTAGTCTCGACTCTACACTTCTGGTACAACAGACCAACACTATGCAGCGATATTATGCACGCAAACCAACAATTAAAACAGCAACTGAGAGAAACAAATGTCACACTTTCTTTTAAAACTAATTTCCTCTCAGCAAAAGACTTCACCCGGCATGGTCTGCACATGAACCTTGCTGAAAAACAAACAGTCGGCAACACTCTTGCACAATACATCATCAACTTCAGTCCTACTCAGTCCCCTGCCAAAAATCCATCCCTTTCACCTTCCTTACGTTCTCCACCCCCACCCTTATTTCGAACCCGCTTACCTCGTCCTCCCGTTTCTCCCACTCCCACTACCAATTCTCCTCACAACCTGTTATTGCTGAGACACACTACAACCTTCGACCACCCACTCGAGGAAAAAATGGTCAATATATAGCAACAACAGTCAGATGTAATAGATAAATATCCGTGTAGGTACTTGCAAAAGATAGATATACTGCACCATAAGATTCAACTCCAAATAAAACTGAGTTTATCGAAACAGCTCTACAGAGACGATTTAAATCAAATGGATGTTCTCTGTTTTACAGAACATTGGTTATTATATAATTAACTTACCATTTTCCCAATTCCAAACTACCTCGCAGACTATTATTGTAGAGAAAAAGAATATAAGAGCCCTGCATATGGGGTTTCTTGCAATTACGTTCGAATTATCGATTCTACTTCCATGACAGAATTAAATGTGTATTCCGTTGAAAATGTTTTTGAAATATCTGTAGAACATCTTCCTACGTTGAAAATTATATTACTTCGCATCTACAGGCCTCCAACAAAGCGAGCAGTAGATTATATTAGGATCTTAAAAAACCGGAGGTAACAAAAAATGAAGTCTTCAATCTCTCCTTCAAACATCGCTCGCTCCGCCCAGTCAGTGCGGAGACTCAGAACGTTCACTAAGTGTATAACAGAGAAGTAATCGTGTAGTGAAGTTGTGTACTACAATCAACTAATATACAGTGCGCCATAAACCAACAGTCGCTTATCAGTTATTATTAACGATAATGACGAAGCTGGCGGCGGAGCAGCCTTTTCCGACAATCACAGTGAGTCGCTAACAATTACTAAAAGTGCTAAAAAAACATAACTCAGGAGAAACAGACCTCCCTCCAAATAAGAAATCAACCACTTCAGATTCAACTCAGTATAATATACCAGTGGGAAACAGATGTGCAGTGCTACACAGAACAGATTTTATCAGATCAAGACAAAAGACTTGAGTTTGCCAATGTCACTCAGCCCCAAGAAGACGAAAATCTAAGAATCCCTCCCATTTTTGTAATAAATATCTACAATATCTCGGAATTCAACAAAGAGATTAAAAACAAATTGACCAGCCAATTTACAACAGATTATAACGGAAACAGAATTAAAAAATGTTTAAATAAATAGCAGACTTCAGAACAGCCATCAAATACCTCATTGAAACTAAAAGACAATTCCACACCTACAAAGATCTAGCCTCTAACATTCTCTGTCGTCTTCAAAAATATTCCCCCAACAATTACACTAGAGGAAATAACCGAAGACCTTCAGCACAAATTCCCGTCCATCATCGGTGTAACAAGACTATAAAAATAATGTGCCCATTCCAGTTATTGCAGCAGAATTCAACAGTAGTCAAAGTATTGAACAAGTGCTACAGATCTGTAACATTAGTGTTAAGTCAGAAAGAAGAAGAAGGCCAAAAGGTACAGTTCAGTGTATGCAGTCCGTAGACTTTGGACACACGAAGAATGACTGTAACAATTCAATCGTGTGCATTTTCTGTGCACAGGATCATTATTCTGTTAATTGCCCTCAAAAAGACTTACCTGCAATCTGTAAAAATTGCAATGGATCGCACAGAGCTGATTTAAGATCAATAGAATGCCCATATTATAAAATACAAATAGACACCCTCTTAAATAACCCCAAATCAGGCAATACTAAAAATAGATTAAGAAGCAACCCCCTCCTCAAGATTTACCTCACAAAACTTCCCATTTCTCCCCACATCTAACATTATTCCAAATTTAACATTTGCTCCACACCCTCCCCAAAATACAAATCAAAACAACCGACCTAACAACAACCCATCCACACAACCTCCTCTTAAAAATAATTCTAATAATAACTCTTTCATTCATTCCATTATTAACTCAATTACCTGCCACTTAGTCAATATTATTAATAATATCATCCCAACAATAGTCAGCAATTTCAAAGCACTCTCTAAGCCTATTTTAACAACAATAATGCAAACAGCTACCATAAAAATTAATTTAAATCTGCTAACTGGAATGCGAATGGCATAAACAATAAAAAAGTATAACTAACTTATTTTCTAAAAGATAACACAAAATAAATGTAGCTTGCAGTAACGGAATGCATTAAAATCAGATGTTTACATTTAACATAACAGGTTATAGTGAGTCAGAACCAACAGATAATGCAAACGGAGGTGCTTACTATACTAATAGAAAAATCCATACCATTTATTAAGTCACCTCACACACTCCAGGTCTCGAAACTTAGCATTAAATTCCCTCTAAAAATAATAATAACCCTAACTAGCGGCATACAACCTCCGAAAACAAAAATTTCTGACTCCGAATATTTCAGCGCTATTCCAGATGAATTCGCCCACTCTTCTGTAGGGATCCTTAATGACCAATATTACAATGGGGATAAGAACTACCATACACTTGCAGTACACCAACTCAGCAAAATAATTACGGACCTCAAACTTCAGTTAATTATCCCAGCAACACTCACTCACTACCCCATAGATTACAATAAACTCCCATATATATTAGATATTGCAATTTCTAATACTCAAACCATTTTTCACTCAGCTACCTTTTTTAAACTAGACTCATATTACCTGACGACCATCATCTCAACTCAACAAATCACCCCCCCTCACACCCTAATTCTCACACTTAAGACACAAAACATCCACTGGAAAAAATTTAAGAACACAATTCAAAAACAAACACCCCACTTTAAATATTAAACTCCCGTAGAAATAGAACAAGCTATGGCCTTCTTAAACAATATAATTAACACAATCAACATTCTTAATAATAATAATAATGCTCACTCCCCAACCGTTAAGCATTTCAATAAAACACTTCCGAAAAACATTCTCACAATTATTAACACTAGAAACAAAACAAGAAGACTTTTATGTATCATGAGAAACCCACAATTTAAGAAAGAGTGAAATTTACTGTCCAACATCGTAAACAAATCACCAAGGGAACATAAACAAACAACTTTCAATGATTTAATCCAGTCCCTAAACACAAATAACATGTTGAGGCAATGCACTAAAAATATCTTGAAAAAGAAAGCAATAATACCCCCACTAACAACTCCAACGGGCAAGAAATTTTCTTTTTATGAGAAGGCTGAAGCATTAGTCGATCACTTTCCTAAATCATTCACTCCCAATGACACCCCAACTCACCCACTGCATTCAAACATACTCGAAATAGCATCAGCCCTCAACTATAACGTACCACACAAAATCAACTACATCTCCCCAAATGAAGTCATTAATACAATTAAGAATTTGCCGTTAAAAAAAGCCCCTGGACACGACAAAATAAGTAACAAAATCTTAAGAAAACTTACCTAATCCCACAATAGCATTTATCACAATATTTACAATTAAATAATTAGAACTTCCCCGTTATTTGGAAAAATTTTAATGTAATATCCAAGCCATTCAAGAATCTCACCAGCACTGACAACTACAGACCCATAAGCCTTCTTCGCACTCTATCAAAAATCCTAGAAAAATTAATTCTTAAAAGACTAAAGTCCCATCTGAACAAAACTCAAACAATCCCAATGCACTAGTTTGGCTTCACTAATAAAGTTTCAACATCTCATCAATTATTAAGAATCACGGAGCACATGTACACTGCAATTCAAAAAACAAAAACCAAAAACAAGAGTTACCTTTTTAGTCATTTCAAAAGCTTTTGACAAAGTGTGGTATCCTGGATTAATATTCAAACTTAAAGAAATAGGTACTCCTAACCATCTAATTACTATAATTAATAGCTTTCTCCAATATAGAACATTTTCAGTCACAGTTAACAATCACACATCCAATCCCCGCAGAATTACAGCTGGATTACCTCAAGGCTCACCACTGTCCCCCACGCTTTTCAACATATACACAGCCGACATTCCCATAACATCACATACGCACATGGCCCAATTCGCCGATGACACAGCAATTTTAATGTCAACTTATCGAATTTGTAAACAAGTTCAAACACATGTAAATAAAATTGATGAATGGTCTGTCAAATAGAAAACCAAACTCAATCCTACAAAGTCATGAGCCAAAATGCTCTCATTAAGAACATTTTCAACCCCAACTCCACTCCAAATAAACAATAACCCAATTACATGGACCTCACAGAATGAATCTGTCAAATACGTAGGCTTAATCTTTACACAAGACTAAATTGGAAAAATCACATTACAGTAAAAGCACAACAAGCTAAAATTAAACTATATCAACTAAAGCCACTCTTAAATAGCAATAGTAAGCTCTAATTAAACAATGCCATCACCATCTATAAATCAATAATTAGACACCTAATACTGTATGCATGTCCTATCTTCTCCAAAATAAACACAATAACCCAAGCCACCCATTAGGACCTAGCAGCTCCCTACCTACCAGCTCCCAACTAGAATAAAAGATAGATATCCATTGAATTCATTCCTCAGCATAATTTCAGAATTCAATTCATCACATAGGTGCTCTGTGAGTTTCCTATTAATGTGTAGTTAGATTTACATGTAAGATTAGCATTTAAGTTAAATATAAGTCATAAAATACATATGATGTAATATAAATAATACTGAACTATGTAAATTCGTTCACTGATGATGTAATATAAATATATATCATAAAAAAATCAATTCGTCCTTTATATCCATGTGAAGATTTTAACATTGATTTTCTTGTCTAAACTTGCGAGAAAGAGCAATTTCTCATTTAATTTCATTCCCTTCGCGTTAAGAATAATAAATGTACCTACACGGAATCACGCTAAATTCAAAGAAAGCAATCGATGAAATAATAATTAACAAAACCACTACCTATCGAAATTGAAACAAAAGATTTAGGATCAGCGATCACGAGTCACAAATTCTTTACCATTACAAGAAATTGCGAACACTGACACAATAAATAATACCGTATGAGTAGATAATTTACTAAAGTAATACAAAATCATACAATTACTTGCTACAAGAGTATGGGACGTTCGATGTTACAATCTGTTGATAGAAACGATAAATACAATTATCTTTTTAACCCTTTCATTTCATTTTAAAACATCTTCAAAAGAGATAACAAAAGGACATTATCTAAAAACAAACGAATTATTTCTTTCATTTGTAAGCATCATAACGTATCTCAAGGTTTTCTCCTTTACATTAAAAATACAAATCATTGTTAAGAAAAGACATACGCAGGCTAAAATCAGGAATCATGACCAGGATATTTTGAACACAAATAATAAAACAAAAGTAATGTGGAATATAGTAAAAAAATCAACCAAATCGATTACAAACCTTGTAGAGAATGTTGTTTTAAAAGATAACGTAATAAATGTGAACGATCCGGCAACAGTGGCTAGTTTCTTTAACCAATACTTTTTGAGATTTGCTGTCGATAACAGTAAGGGTCTTCAGCCACAAAATTCAGCAACAGACGTTTCCCCAAAACTTTTAGGCACGATGTTTGTTTCCGAAACTTCTTCCTATGAATTTCTCAAAATAATCAGTAGGCTAAAATATAAATATTCGGCCCGTTTAGATGAATTTCCGGATTGTTTGTTAAAGGTTTGCGCGCCCGCCATTACACAGCCGTGAACTTACATATCTAATGTATCCTTATGCGCAGGAAGTTTTCCAGATATATTTAAAACAGCTAAGAGTAAGCCGCTTTTCAAAAAAGGCAACAAAAATGAAATTCAAAATTATCTTCCAAATTTTTTTGGCGGCTTTTTCAAATATATTAGAGAGACTTAGTTACGAACAAATGCAAACATTTCTTAGTAAACACGACGCGTTTTCAGATTGTCAACATGGGTTTCGAAAATCATAATCTACGGAAACAGCCATATTTCCTTTTATTAAAGATGTCGCATCATCCATGGATCAAAACGAAGCATCTATTGGAATATTTTTAGATCTTTCAAAAGCTTTTGAAGTCACTGATGATAATATTTTACACTCAAAAGTACTTTCGTATGGAATTCGGGTTGTTGCTCTATATAATGTTCGTACCTTAAACAAAGATTTCAGAGAGTCCAAATACCTTACTGGAATAATGGAGCATTATGTACACACTTTTCTGATTCTTTGTCAAATGCGTGTGGAGTCCCGCAGGGATCGAATTTAGGTCCTATTATCTTCCTACCATACGTAAACAATATGCCCTCAACGATTAGAAACGGAAGATCAGTTTTCTTTGCGGACGATACGAATATTCTTTGCAATAAGGAAACCGTAAATAGTACAATATCAGATATTTCAAATTGGTTTCGTAATAACAAGTTATTAGTAACTGTTTCAATGCAGTTCTCTAGTTTAAATAAACAGTTCGGCAATTCACTAAAAATGAACGTGTGCCATTGACTGATGTGAAGGTAACAAAATTTTTGGGTCTTTCAATTTAGAGAAACCTTAAATGGTACGTCCATTTTAACGAATTGAACACTAAATTAAGTTTTTTTGCTACACGTTCAGAATTATTTGAAATTCAGTCAGCGTCCACACTGCACATTTCGCGACTGGAAGGACGCGGCGGGACGCCAGCGCCATAAAATAAATAGTTAAAATAAACGTCTGATAGATTGGTATGTACTCGGCTTCTGACGGCAGGTTTTCCCCCTTCAGGGTTTGTTTCCTAAGCGGTACCTTATGGTCTCTTTTCGCGGCTTTAATGCGATGGAGAGACCATTTGGGGTGAATACCAAAATTCGAAACATTAGAACGCGAAAGGATGTAGGTATTGTAATGGCTTAAAGGCCCTCGGCCTAGCCACATAGGATCAAGTAAGCTAATTTGTTTGTAATAATTACCTATTAAATAAATAATATTTCGCGAATGTTCATTCCCGCCTGAGATGTGGCATAATATTCTGGGGAAATACATCTTTTAGATTACAAAAAAGAATTGTGAGAATAATAAGCTTGATCGTGATAATTGATGTTGTCCCACAACTACAATTATGAAGATATATTTTATTTTATTTAATTAAATCTGTTCCTTAAAGATAAATTTTGAAATAAAG